>JAZBGY010000321.1:0-72927 GCA_037414755.1 Lydus trimaculatus | reverse complement strand
AATCAATGCAAAAATTTATGTCAAATATGCATAGTCATTGAAAAACCATTTTTTAGCAAAAATCCAATAATTTTTATTAAAAAAAAGCAAAAAAATTTATAATTATATCATGATTAAATATTTCTAGATTGTGATAGGTCAAGTTTCTTCTAAATAAACTAAACTTTTGCTTTTTAATAATAACCGTCTTCCTCTCTATAATTATTATGATCCAAAAAAAAAAAAAAAATTGTGCCTTCATTCTACTATTGTACCACACATACTACATGCCAATGTCCTTTCATCAATCGTCAATTTGTAGGAGAGCCAAAGTTATCAAAAACTATATTTGAAACACTAATCTCTGACTAAAAGTCTGTGTGCTACATAAGAGCACGGCTGTTATGACAAATTGCACTTTGGTGTAGCATGATTTGCTAAAAACTCCTATTGTTTGACTATAACCGAAAATTCTAATTAGCAACTAAACAAGTTTATTATGGAAATTCCTATTAGATTGTGAAATACAGGGATTTTAAAATTACTCGAATATTTCTAGTATTAACTTCATTTCTAAAAGGATAGGTCGCTCATTAATATATGCAGATATATTTGCCAAATATTTGTAATTTTTTTTTAAATTATTATAAACAATAATAATAATCGTAATGCAACAGACAGCTCTTTAAGGGATGAAGTAGTAAAACGCAGCAATTCGTAAGAATCAGCAAAGAGAAAGATGATAGGATGAAGTAATCGATGCACGTCGTTGCCATACCAACCGCCTCTTCTGACGTCAAATATTCGATAAGAGCACCCTCTCTCTCTCTCTATCCTCTAAACATTTTATAGTAGCGTCGTCATACGATGATTGTAAATCAAAAATGTTACTAGGTTGACAAAAATTAAAAAAAAAAAGTTATCAATAATTAAAAAATAAATAAATAAACCACAATTTTTTAATAAAAAAAAAGATAATTTGTAATAATTTATGTATTTAATAGTTGATAGAAACCTTTATTTAAAATTTGGTATTTCCCTCATAAAAAAAAACAAACAGGTCGACATTTTGGCGGGAGATCAGCAATAGCAACAGCAGCCCAGACATGACGTCATTGAATTGCGAAAATGACAAGGATAAGAATAAGGTTAAACCAATTGGTGTACGAGTTTGATTTTCTATCTTTATCCATACTACTGCCTTACTCCTTTAGTGAATTTACTAAATGGAATGGTTGTAAACGTAAAATGCATCGTACTATTGGATGCATACATACATAAATGCATTCCGTGGATGTGTGTGTGTATATAGATGGCTATAGTAGGTAGCAATGTGTGGGTTTGTAAAATAATCAATAATCGCTGCAATGCGCAATGTGAGCGCGCATAATATGCACTTTTATAGATCGTGCATACAATAAAAATCCACACGAAATATTTACAGTACACTCCTTCTTAACCGGGCAATTAGAAACCGGTTAATCCGAAAATGAATAATAATAATAAAGCAAAAAAACAACAGATAGAATGTTGGTTTTTTTCTTGATTTTTTTTACACCTGCAACTAAAACTCGGAAGTCCAGTTAATCCGGTAGTTGGTAGGGTTAAAAGGGCGTCTATTGTATATAGTTGAAGCTTCTCTCTATTCTTTGTTTTAAAACCTACAAATATCAAATAATTTTATCAACACTCATTCATAATCACAATTTATTAAAAAAAAAATCCGTTATTGTTTTCCCAACTAATGTCAAGGCTAATGTGATTATTACCTAATCATTTTATCTTTATCATAAAAATATGTTATCTTCCATATTTTTTAATTTTATTTTTTTTAAACAAAATATCGTTAATAAAGTTGTTGAACTTCAAGGAAAAACCTTGATGTTTACATAGTGCCAACATTACAACAATATAATCCTGCCGCGCTTTTATCATCACACTACAAAACTCGTCGTCGTCGTCGTCGTAATCGTCCACACCGTCCTTCTGCCTACCACTCATCATTGTTGTTATACAGCCCGAGAAGAACGGCTAGACCGTGAAGGTCTCGCCTCGCTGATTCAAACAAACGAGAGACACCACTCTTTTAATGAGCGAACATATAAAATACACACACACATACATTAAAAAAAAATCCACTCACCTGAATAACACCTATTTCTGTTACCGTAACTGGAAAACTTGTCCATTGTGGTCATTTTCAAAGAGAACCACATACAATTATAACAAACAAAAAAAAATGAAACGTAATTATTGATAACAGACAACAGACATAAAAATCTAACGACCTTGTTAAAACGGAATTGGTTTTATGTTTTGCTAGTGGGAAACTGGTAAACTTGATAACAGATGTGATGGTAATATAACTGTGTCATACTAACACACATACATAGTATAAAAACTAAATTCCATGATAATAAACGTACTTCTAGTTAACAAGATTACATTTAATAAACTAACAAGAAGATGAAAAAAAAAGGAATAAAATTGTTAGAAACCGCAATTTTAATTCAAACAAGCAAAAATAAGTATAAATCATTGAAGGTAAAACAACGTCCTTGTGACGTAACTAAATCTATATTAAGTCAATGTTCGACGAAATTTTGAAATTGCTCAAAGATATTGTCTGAATTTAGAATTACTCGTTGTTTCAGTAGGCGGTAGATATTATAGTAGACGTTCGTTCATTCGACCTAAACAAGGTAATGTCTGAGGAGGATTGTATGAAGGTTGTCTACTTCTACAACATAAAACATTGAAAACGAGACAAAAAAAATAATAAATAACTGGACACCAATAGGTTTTCTGCAATTTTTACGACTCCATTTCAGTCATTCCATCCAACACTTATTAAATCTACCTACACTGTATGAAATATATTTGATTCAACAGCGGTGTATTTTTGTGATATTTGAGGATCCTCATTTGGTTCATATGCTAAATTGAGCAATCATCCTTGACCTGACTCTGATACACGTCCACAGACATTGCAGAATATTAAGATTTGGCTTTAATTAAATGAAAACCAAACAAAACTACTCCCTTTTTGTTGTTCTTAACTGACTAGAAGACATTAGAGAGAGAGTTGGGGAGATTGTCTTAACATTTATGGTTTTAGGACAAATGATACTCATTTAAATTAAGTAAAAGACCATCATCATCATTAACAACATTGAACAAAACCATTCAACTATCGCCAATGTGGCCGTCGTCGTCGTCATCGTTTCTCGTCTACATCGTTTTAACCCAAATGGAGTTCATTCATACTCGACCTACCGTAATGTACATCGTACGCACCTATCGCAAACTCGTACCGGTCCGTATTATCGTATTCAGTCGCGCATAAACAAACAAATTTCGCATAATAAATTGTTCATTTTTAAATAAATTTAATTCATAAATAGACAATTGTTGATGTTAACAAAAAAACAAAAAAAAAAAATGTATGTGGTTTATGTTATAGAAATTGACCTAGAATGAAAGCTTAATCTTGTATTGAAGAGAAAAAAAAACTGTCACTTTTGACTCAATTTTTGTAGATTGTAGATATCTCAACTGTAACTGTTATGTGTTTAACGAATTAAAACGATAACAGCAACAATTAGTGTAATGAGACTAAAATTAGTTTCTATTTTTAAACACGACTTTATCGCAAATGCTATTCTTCAAATACAAAAATTGTTTAATTTGAATTAAAAGCTGAATGTGGAACAGTTGTACGTTGCTTACGAGAAACATTCTACAAGCACTCTTTGAAGTTGTAGTAAAGTAGTAATAGTAGTAGTAGTAGTCGTAGTAATAGTAGCAGTAGCGTCAACTTATTCCATAGAAATATGTATGGAAGAAGAAGGAAGAGGAATTTTCCATTCATGGTTGATATGATATGCAAATGTACATTTTTTTTTTACAAATAAATCAATTAATTTATATTCGCCTCAAGGTTGTATACGACCGTCATTCATATTGTTAATGAATTGAGAGTACAATTGCACGCTACTATATTCGTCCTTTAATTATAACAAACACGATGATACTAATATGGTTGTCTATTACGTAAAATATACTACCTACTACTACTACTGCTATTGCATTATAGATTACGATGTAGTATTGTAAAACAATCAATCAATCAATCAACTGCTGCATTTGTGATAAGATACGCGCTTATTTTTGTTGCTCTAAAGCAAAAAAAAAATGACCTTTTTCATCATCAGCAAATACATTAATAACTCGTTTATGTTTAACATCCAGACAGATCTGTAACAGGGCCATCATTCAACATATATATATAGATCTATACAACACATAGTAAATCCTGCTGCCAAGCTGCACGTTGTATATTAAAATACCCTGACCTAGATTCTGTTTTTGTCTGGACGGATGCTGTAGCAGAAAATATATTCAAAAACTAAATCTGTATCAACAAAGATCAATTATTTTGATATAAAATATCAAAAATTACAATTGAAAGATGAAGATTAGTTATCGAGAGAAAGGTGCCATTTAACTAGGTTAGAGATAGTTTACACATAGAATCCAACGAGATAAGGCAAACAAAAACATTTCACACGTTATAATAAAGTTAGATTTAAATGTCCAGGACATTTAAATTATAAATTTTGTAAACGTATACAATACACGAGGCGACGTCCGGCATATTCAACGAACCACATCCGTGAAGAAACAAACCATCAGCTGGTTTAGTGAATGTTTTCTTTTTTGTTGGCGTTTTTTAAAATTTGTATCATTCCCAAGAAATCATTGACTTTATAATTGAGTAAATTTTTCAAAATTAAAAAAAAATAATTTAATCTGGCCATCTGCCTTTAGCAACAATTACAAAACATTCAACTATGTGTATGTATGTATAGAGGTTCTTTTATAATCATTTCAACCGGCTAAATACTTATCCAAAAATAACTGGCGTCTAGACATTAGTAGCGACCGTGAAATACCAACAGAATAACAAACACATTCACAACTTTTCAACGAACAGATCATCATCATCATCATCATCATATGGTGTGACTCTATTTTTATAACATTTGGATCAGCTGAGGCGTATAGAGTAGTGTTATAGAGTGGCGCCCTAATATCTGTTTTCTGTTTTGAATCATTTTATAAAACAATTGCAAAAACAACGAAATTCCCACACAACATTTAATTTTAAAATAATCCCAATTATCAATTTCTTTTCTTGTCAGATTGCCTTCAATGGTGCATTACCGTATGGGCAAAAAAGGGCAATTGCCAAGGTCCCCAACTACTAGGGAGCGCCCAAATTACTCAATCGATTATATTAATTGGATAGTTAGCTTTCTTGTGAATTACATTTAATTGTGCATAAATGCAGTGGCGTTCTTATCATTGATGTCAGCCGGTGCGATAATTCGCGATATCACTCCTTTGATCCATTCTTCCGCATGGAAGCAAAATTTGCCGCTTTGCAATTTTTGGGCTAAATCTTTGAAAATTCACCGTTTTTGATAAGATTATGTGGAAATTCTCGCTTTGATTGATTAAATTAATGCAAAATTTACTGTTTTAGGTGACAATTTTATAATTTTTCGTTTATCTATGAAAATTCTATATTTCCTGCCGTTTTAGAGCAGAATCATTGGATAAAATGTTTGGTCGTTTAAAAACATTTTGAGATGAGCTTGCAGCTGTGAATTGGCAAAAAACGTTAGAAAATGTTGGGTTTTATCCGATGCGGGCAGCACCCCCCTAGTGACGCCATTGATAAATGTCGTTTTAAGTTAAGAAAAATATCTGAATTCAACACTTAAAATTCAAAGTTTCCTAGGGCCTCTCATGACCCTATGATGCGCCACTGTTATTATCATCCCATTTTAGTATTTTAGAGACAATAGAGATGCAAATAATGTCGTCTTAACACAAAGAAAAAAACTTACCTTGCTTAATTTTTCCCCTTCATGGTGTGGCAATAAGGATCTAAGTGATTGGAAACCATTATTTATGCTCTGCATCCTTCGCCGTTCATTGCTATTAGCAATTTCTCTACGAATTCTCTTTTCAGCTTCCATGGTTGCTGTGGGTGGTTCACCGCCTTTGTTTATTCGACTATAAACAATTAAAAGATGAATCAAATTAAACTAAATTTAGATAGATATGATGATATGATGACTTCCTTATAATCATAAATTTTAAACAATCCATTAATTTTCTCAATTTATAAATAAATAAATAAATAAATAACTAAACTGTTATTTCTAATTAAGTCATTTAATATAAATTTTTAATATGGAGATATGAGAAAAAAAAACTGTCTTACTTCCTATAATTACTTTGTCAACAAAGTTTTAGACAGGCAGTTGTTCGAATTCACTCATTTATATTTCAGATAAGTCCCAGTTATTACCGAAAAGTAACGAAAATTTTCTGATAACCAATACTATTATCAATAATAAATTCAAAACGTTCACTAAATTTTCCCCCAGACAAAAAAAAAAAAACTTGCACTAACTACAACAATAATCGGTATGATAATAAAAATGTACAAATAACATTTTTAGAATATTTGCACTCATGTGTAACAACAGAGAATCTTAATTTCCAGACAGTGAATCATAATTACACAAACAATCGTTATTGCTTTTTATTATTATTGGTTACAGACAAAATTTCAACAATTAACTATAATTAAAGCAAATATTGTTGTTCCAAAATAGTCTATAGATGAGATTGTATAGGTAATTGCGGAAAAACACGTCAGACCGGCAAGTAGACGATTTTAGGTTCGAGTCCCAGCGGTCGATTCAAATACTTTTTTATCTAGAAATTCTCTAAATAAAAAGTTTTTTTCTCGATAACTTTAATGTATACACGTTGTAATAATATTGATATTTCGATAAAGTAAACAAACAAAAATTATGACACACACACACACACACATTTAATGAATCGATATTTGAAATAGTGCGTGATAAATACGAGAATATCGTGACGACTTATTACAAGAAATATGTATGTTCAAACATGGATATATAGAGAATGAGAAAGAGGAAAGAAAAGGTGAAATGAGGTGATTTAATGAAACGATAATAAAGGATACTGATGACATATTAAAAGGAACGAACATAATAATAACACTTGAAATATCCAACAAACATGACATGAAAAATTTAATTAAAAAAAAAACTAAGAAACGATAATAAGGACACGACGTGTTATGTGTGTGTGTGTGGTGTTATCGTTGTTAAGGGGAAAAACGGGGGATAAATAATTAATTACATGCCTTTTTATATAACACAAACATAATTATAACCATACAAGGTCCATAGGTTGTCCATAGGTAAAGATGTTAAGGCCGTAACAAATTATATTAATTTATATGACAATAACATAACAATAGAATTTAATTTATCATTATTTCCAGATATTTGTTTATACGAAAATCAAGTCCTTGGATTTTTAACTGTAAAAATCTTAACAATTACACAAACACACACAACAAATATTTATAAAATTTCAACAACAGCTGATTAATTCCATCAATGCCACAATTCTCTCCACCACGACTGACACAACAACAACCAAAAAAATTGAGCAACACTTGCGTATCTTTCAACAAATATGTTGTTTTTATTATCCATTGATATAAACAAAGTTAGACAAAGAGGATGTAGTAGTATTTACTACTAGTAGTAATACTACTACTACTACTACTGCTGCACGTTATCGTCGTCAATCGATTGATTTCAGTTTGCATGGCGGCGTGGTCGAAATAGAGAAAAAGGTGGAAAAAAGAGCAAAACTTTTGAAATTATTGGAAAACAACAACATTCGAGGCGTTCGTCACGTGTTGTACAAAATGAAAATAAACACACACACACACACACACACACACACACACACACTATACCAGACGTATAATCAGCTGATTATATTAAACATATGGGGGAGGGTTTTGGAAACGAATGACAACAAACCAAACACCCTCCTATAGATAATATTTCAAATTAATTTTCGAATAATTATCGAAATCGTACAAGTACACCCCCTTAACACACAAAATATATGGTTTATTTATAAAATTAGTTCAAGAAAACAAACACCACCACCTTATACGTGTGTTTTATATCTATCTCTGTCTCATCTTCTTTACATAACATGATAAATAAACACGTTAAATGGGTGTTATTGTTAAAACATATACGCCAGCTGACGGTTACAGGTAAAACCACCCTCTCTCACTCAGCTGTCGTTTACAGCCCTTCTGCACTAGCACTCACCGCAATAATAATAATAATAGCAAAATGTGAGAGAAATGTAAACTTAATTTACATAATCGCAAATAAATCTTACAATATTTCAATTTTTAAATATTAAACAACAAAAAAAATAGAATACAGGTGTAAACTGTTCGTTTTTTTTTAAAAAAAAGGTGGATATACGAAAAAATAGTAACGAGGACGGCGGCATATATGTATGGCGTCGTGACCTGCTTTTTTTCCACTCTATTAACGACGCCCACCGTCGTTATCGTCGTAGTCGACAATATAGTCTAGTTTAAATTGTTATTGTAAATATATGTGTGTGTGTGTGTGTGTGTATGCTCTATTTTAACTAGGACATGCCCATTGTGTCTCGTTATTGCGTAGTATACACGTTGTCGGCTTCAATATCGATTGAAAGTTACAAGTTTTCATTATAACGATAGTTGTTGCAACTAAAAAAATTTAATAATTTGTAGTTAAGTTGGTCAAGATTACAATAATGATTAGGGCGAGTTATAATAATAGTTGAATTGGAGAGGATTGAAGTTTTATAATAGAATTGTCAAAAAAAAAAAAAACAAGTATAATAAATATATTGTTGTAAAGATAAGTATTTTGATAACGTCAATAATGGCGCCATATGATTACAATTATTCAATAATACATCATATATATAACTTATTATGGAACAATACAAGTAATTAAACATGCGAGATATCCGTTTTGATGAATCACATCGCATTCTTTCAAAGTACACATGGATAAAAATAAAAATAATTGCTGTGGCGTGGAAATCACCTTCGACGGCCTTGCAAAACAACAACAAACAACAACTAGTACGTCCGTGAGAAATAGAGAAAAAATAAATAAAATTAAACAAATAATACGCTGCATTCGCAACAACAAATACAATGCAAATTCATCATTGAAACCGTTGAATTTCCTATTATTCTTATCAATTATTACCAATAGGATATAATATTCGAAGAATGTGTTAGGTAATTTTTGTCGTTTGTTTGTTGTCTAGATGCAAATGTTATTCAAGGATATTGCAAAGACATTTATTAATATGCACTTAAATAACTATGTTGGAATTCCAAATATCTACATCAACCTTTCGCTGTCCTTATTAGGAAAATTACAACAAAATTTCCAAAAATTACCAATAATTATCGAAAATATTAACTCAAATCAATAATCCACACACACACACAAAACCGATTAGATAAAAATTTAATTTCTGATTCATCTTCTAAATGTGACTCAAGAATTACATATTTTAGGCGTGTCTTGGGAATCTCACCACACCAACTATTTTTCGTAAATATCCAATCTGTGGATACCAAAATTGGTAGAATTTTAAAACCAAATAGCTTTACCATTATGGTATGATTATGGAACAAGCGTAACTTTCTCCACTTATTATTGCTTTTTGAATATTGGGTGATAATTATTTATCAATAAACTAAAAATATATTCTTCATATAGTCTGTTAAATGCCTCAAAAGATCCAATAAAATAATAAAAATTAGTTCACAAGACTTATACAGCAACAAATAACTTGATGGAAATAGTTAAATATTGCCACTTCAAACAAGTCCAATACCTGCTTTGGGGTTTTTTAAAGAATCATCTAGCCAGTTTGTGATCATGACAAATTTCCCTTGTTATATCTATTGTGTACTAATTATTTTACTGGATCTCTTAAGTCATTTAACAGACTATAACAAGGCTTAAAACTGACACTTTGCCCCCAATCGTACTTTCTTCTATCGATCATTTTGTATTCGATATAGAGTAATAATAATAATAAAAACAATAATTACATCACATTTTGTTTACAATTTATGAGATACATGTGATTGTTATTTATCAATAAACAAATAAATAATTCAACTGTTGTTATCTGAGGGAAAAATTAAAAGTTTTTATCAATCGATTGGATCTATATATAGATAGATAGATAGAAATAAGTACCCTTCTTTATTTAGAATCAACCCTAGTTTCTTCATAGTTTAGAACTCGAACCATCAAGAAGACGGGGCAAAATTTCATACAAATCCATAGACATAGAAAGATTGCATCATAATGGCGACTATTGTTGGACGGTGAGCCCCTTTTAATGCCTTTATAAACTGCCTTCCGGTTCCTTACAACGATAACATCGCACCTGGCTGTGCCTGCACAACAACAACAACAACACCACCAAATCTCCCCCTTTTTCGTTTTCTTTTTACTTCAATCTATATGTATATTAAATTTATAACCACCACTAACTACTACCACCTTGTGCCATTTAATTAACATACGAAATAATAATAATAATAATAATAATAATGTGAATTGGTTAGGAGGTCCACCGTTTTGCAAGTATTTTAACAAAGAAAACATGAAATATTTCCATCCGTCCCATCATATGTGTCTGTTTTAAAACCATCATCTCAGGTAGAAAGATTTACGAGAAGATCTATAACAAAAACGCAACAAAAGAGACGACATCTTTGACGATGATGCGTCTTGTGGCCTGGCCTTCAATAATATAACACCACGACCCTACCAACCAAGTTTAAAGTTGCAGCTTGTGTGCTGTATAGTAGTTTATTATTGATTCTTTCGTTATTTTTCTTTTTGCACAATAACAAATGAAGAAAGAACGAACATCCATCATGGTCATCAAAGCGTTTTTTTTTTCTTTCTGCAGCTTCACTTTTTCACTATTGTACCAATATAGCGTTATGCGTTATTGATCAATAGAGAACTGAGTTTATTTGTGAAAAATAAGATTATGTCTGAATGCAATTATGGAATAATTTGAAGCGAAACAAGTGCTAATGACCCGCCAGAATTCGATTTGAATAATTTTATTTTTGCAAATATAATTCGCATAATGTTCGATGTGACGTAGTGTGAATTTTATTTTAAAAAATAATAATAAAAAAAAACCTCCATTAATATGAACAAAATATGAGTTGAGTGACCTGTTAGAAAATTGAAAAATAAAAAAATAAATTGAAAATGTTTTCAGGACAAATACACGCGGTCTAAATACCACACACTTGACTGGTATTTTTCCTTATAAATGATTATTTAATAAGAAAACAATAATAAATAAATAAAACATCCTTGTGATTTGCAAATGACTTTTGTTTTTAAAAAAATAAGTCACAAAAACTAGTTAATCAAGAATTTGCAGTGTCGCATATAGGGTCATGGGGCACCAGACGACAACGTTGAAATTTGGTGGGGCCCCCCATTTTAAGTATTGAATTCTCAGCTATTTCTCTCAAAGGAAAACAACTTTAGATAAAAATCTCATTTAAAACAAAACGAACATTTTCAAATGTTGATGTTATTTTAAAAACGACAAAAAATTTTACACTAATTCTATCAAGACCAAATAGAATTTCCAAGGATTTTGACCAAAAAATCGCAAGTTTTGCGGCTAAATCCATCAATAGAAACGGAAAATGCCAAAAATTCCGATCAAAAGCGGCAATATTTGCGCCCAGGAAAGAGAATGGATCAAAGGAGAGACATAATGAATTATCACACCGACTGACATCAATGATAGGAACGCCACTGTATTTATGAACAATTAATTTTCGATTGATTTGGGGGCACTTTGGCAACTGCCTTTTATTGTACATAGGCAAAGACGCCACTGATAATTCTTCAAAATCATAAAATAACAATAATGAAGATGCTAATTTTTATCTTGTTATCACATAATTAGAAAATAATAATAGTGTACATACACACATACATGTAAACGATCAACAGTGGTATGTGATCTTATCAATAAACAAATTTCATTGAAGACAAATATTGTATGAAATCCATACTATCTAGATTTGAACGGCTTGACAGAAGGAGAGTCAAGGTGTAGATGGCGCTTCAATTTTCAAGACCACTAGTCAAGTCACTATTGTATCACTATACATTTGAGTCTACAACTTTAATGATTTGATTCTGATTAATTAAATAATGAATTAATCAAATATTTCAACAACAATTATTTATAATTAAACGGTAAAAAAATAAAAACAATTAAAAACCAATAATGGTTGGTTACACAATCATTTAAATACCTTCTAATGGGGTTAAACTACAGAAACAATAATTACTCGTAAATGATGATACAAAAAAAAAAATTATTAATGAAGACGCTAGACTTTCTGGCGCCCCCCAATCTTATCCAAAGACACACAGACGTCTGAAACTCCAGGCAAATTCAACAACAACACAACAAAGCTATAGATGGGTGAAACAACAGTAAAAATTTCTATATCGATCCCACGATTTATCTGGTTTTAATATAGGAGGACCACTATTACGGACGACTTGTAGTAGTAATAGTAGTAGTGGTAGTAGTAGTAACATATGAAAGATGAGAGAAATATGAACAATAATAACTGAGTGAGAGTGTTAGGTTGTACTTACTACAACAACACTTACTATATTATAGAAGTCTCGATTTCACATCATGAATGAAAATTTAATACGCAACTTCCTTTGCGTATGTATATAAACATTGTAAACATGCCGGTGTCACTAACCCGACCGGATTTCTCTTAGTTCGTTTAGTTTACAACTCTTTCCAAGAGATTTTATAAAATAATAGAGAGATAAATCAAATATAATGACGGCGCGGCCAACGCCTCATTACTGAAATATTCTTGTTTCCTACGCACAATTATAAATTCATTCTAAAAATAGCATAAAATAATAAAAAAACTATTTAAAGAGAATTGATTTGATTCAAAAGAAGAACACGAACCAGAGAGATCGAGAGAGAATGGAAAGCTGTATTTTTACCCTTAATATTTGTCGTCTGATAATATGAGAAGCTTTCACCTTTCATTTAATTAAGAGAGTGTCAAATTTGCGTGGGAGCCGGTTGTTCTTCACACACTCAAACTCCGCTTAGGATCTAGCCTCAAGTTAATTTATAGTGAAGACAAATGAGTTAATGCCTCTTTAGAATGAATTGAAAAACAACAATCAATAAAATTTCAACCCTTATAAACCATAAATAGGTTACTACCAAAAAAAAATAATAATAATCGATCATTAATGATGACTAAGGTATTTTTATTTCTATTACAATTACTGCCAAGATTTTCTCATCAATTATCCGCTTTTTATAGCATCCCTCTTTCTGGACGTGTTATTTTCTTTTTTTAAATTTATATTTTTGAAATATTTCATAACACCCTCATGAAAAAAGTTTGTCATACAAAGAGAAAGAGAGAAAAAGAGGAAGAAAAAAAAAAGTACCAACACGACGAAGAGAAAGCGGATTAATGTAATATTGATCGTCCACAATGACTAAGAAGTTTCTAATTAATCCAACCACTAATAAATTACACATAAAAGGGGATAAAGTTTTTTTTCGACCCCCTTTCAATATTATTATTCGAAATCTATTCATATTTGGTTGAAATGAATAACAAAAGGTTTTTGTCAAAAAAAAAAAATAAAAAAATAATCAATTAATTATAAAAATGACAAAACAAGAAAACGCAGTAATTTTCGAATGTAATTAACAGCTATCAGTCAAATTTTTTTGCATTTTTTTTGGTGCTTTATACACCGGCCAGGTATCAAATTTGTGATAGTAGGTACTATTTTGATAAATCAATAATTTTTTCCATAAGCTTAACTAATAACAACACAATATCCTATAATGGTTATGGAAAATTTCCAAATTATAAAAAATGTACCCTTATAATTACGAATACCGTATGAATATTAAAAAGAAAAAACAAACAAACAAACAAAAACAAGACAGGTGGTGCTACTTTGATAATTGACAGGTGTATTTCCAACAATTTTGTATTTTTCCAAATGCTTTTGCTATTTAAATATTAGCGATAATTATAAGGCGACAAGAAAATTAAACTTTGTTGATTGGGGCCGGTTTTTCGTCACACAAAGTCAGATCCAAAAAGAACACTGCTATAACCAGAAGAAGCTGTATATGTAGTCGATCTTGTACATCTTGAGCAAATACATCTCGTTTGGAGAATGCCGTAGACGCCTCATTTGCTTAATTCCGATATGCAGGTCGTACCTCCCAACTCATCCCGCTCTAAACAATTTTGGGACTAATATACCCACTTGCTGCACTAATCCTTCTGATTAGTTTCTGAATTGCAGCTGTGAACCCCCCAACACCATAGGATTTAAATATGTACTAGCGTTCTGATGGTTAAAGTGCAAAACTTTGTATGGCAATAAAGCAAATTTTGCGCAACAGACCAAAAACACTTCGATTTTACATCTTAAAAAGCACAAAGTTCAAGTTTACGAGATTATGCAATTCAGATATGGATTTGCAAATACCGTCTTATTCCGGTTCTGTAGCTGTAAATGCTGAAGGATTGAAGTGTTTCCCATATGCACCCATCCGAAAAATTGTTGAAGTTCTCAAAAAAAAAAAAAAAAAGTTATGTTTCTTTGTGTTTTTCTAAAGAATGCTGTTATGCATAAGATGACTTTAAAGGAAAAATCGCCGAATTGGACTAAAACGTAAAGCAAAAAAAAAATCATAGTCACTACTAGTCAGAGTCGATTCGTAAACGTTTAGCAGAGAATCAATCTGAGTTTTGAACTGAAAAGATAATGGCCCTGAAACAAAGATTGTTGTAGAAAGAATGCAAAGAAACCGCATGGTTTTCCGAAAAATCTGCAAAACTCCTACATTATTTAGAACAAGGACAAGACTTATTTATTGGAATAAGAAAGGAAGACAAACGATTGACCAACAAATTGGAGAGAAACGCCAAAATGTCCAAAATGATGGTGTGCTTATGCATAGCAAAAAAACTCCAGAAAACATTTGAAAGAAATACAGAATGAAGAACTAAGAAAAACTACTTGGCGGGCCAAAAAAAGTTGTTTCTACCGGAGGCCAGAAACTTATCAATACGTCCTCGTATTAATTTGTTTTCTTTGAAATTCTTGGAATTATTTTATTGCAAAACAAAATAATTCCATTGAAAATTACAAATAAAAAAATTGATTATATCCTGTTTTATTATTATTATTAATCTATTTTTTCCTTTATACAAATATGTTAGAGCATGTAATGCAATTAAGTGCATTTCCACATAAACATCCTGTATTTTTATTAAAAAATATTCAAATATTTTCTAATTTCGTATCAAAAATGTTGGCGGTTTGTGCGATGGTAATGGTTGTATTATTAATCATGATGATTGTAGGTGAAACAGTTTGATTTTTTCCTAATTTTTCTCCAAAACCGCCTCCACCATTTTTCGAATGGTGAAAGCTTTTTCTACCCACGTGGTGTGCGCTCCATATAAATTTATAAATACACTGATTCACCAATTTGTTATTAATAAATTATAAATAAATACAACATCAGCTGTTGTTGATATTGGGGAAAAATAAATAAATAAATAAATAATTTAGAAAAACAATTATATAACAAGAGAGGAAAAATATTAATTTTTAAATAAAAAAACAAAAAAATAAATAAAATAGAACGCAATTACAACAATTGGTGCATTATGAATTAATTGTTTAAATAATTAAAATTTAAATATCAATTGTTTTTGTTGCAGTATGGCCAATTTCGTAAATATCAACAAAAAAAAAAACAAAAAAATAGCATTGTAGACACCACATCCATGCACGCTGCTGCTTACCGACAAACAACGCCACAACAATACAACATGGCGTGTTTAACAGCTGAGATTAAGTTTTACCGGTGTTCCACAACTAAAACGCGATCGTTTTGGGTTGTTTTGTTATTAAGTTATGAATCGTTTGTTGTTTGTATATCTATATACTACACCTATACATTGATAATTCTATCTATATATATACATATACAATATATAATGTACCGGTGTGTGTGTGTGTAAATTGTAAAATAATAGACGGCGACATTTAAATATTTGTGGCGGGTTCAATAAAAATAATAATAATATACCATTTGACAAGTGTCAAATGGCGGCAAACGCTCTCGCACAGACACACACACCTGATCCACACACAAAATAATTAAAAAAATTGTCGAAACTCACCTGGAAACGGTAGTGGAAACGATATCTTTCTTATCTTCGTTACTGTTGCTATTATTATCGTACACTATTCTGTCGTCATCAACATAAACAGACATAATCTTGAAACAGCCGTAGTAGTAATTTTTCCCTCCTTTTTTCGCCCCTAGTTATTTTATTATTATTATTATTATTATGATTTCGTCTCAACAATTCCACTAAAATTCTCGTATTTTTATTTAATTTTTTTTTTTTTTTTGTTAATTATCTATTGAATCACGGTATTTTTTATAAATTTCGTATTGAAAAAGTAAAAAATAAACACCAAGTTTTGATAGTATGCTGAGCGCGGGATAAGACAAACATACGCTACGCCTCACAGCAGTTTTCTGGTAGCGCGGCGTTTGGCGGGAAACAGCTGAGGCCTGGTTGACGCCAATGTAATATTCATACGCCACACCGATTAAATCATATCAAATAAAATATAATAAAATTAAATAAAAATTATAATAAAATATTGAAAATCTTTAATAATTATTTATTTAAAATCAAAATTCTTCATAATAATAATTGAAATTAATTGAATAAATTCAATAACATTGTTGGTACTATTTACGACGCGGAGTAATCGGTTTTAGTTGTTGTATAGTGATGTCCGTCTGCCAGCTGGCGGCGTAGCCCCGCCCGTACGCTTCGTCCTCTTCTTCCCGCCATAGCACATAGTCGTCCGATTATTTTTCCCTTCCCTCCAAAAATTTCTACGTGTATCTGGGATTATACAAAAAAAATAAAATTAAATAAAATATTGTCGCGCTAATATAAAATTTTTTCAATAAATTACACACACATTTTTTCTGTATATTATCAAATTTTTTAATTTAAAAATAATCAAAAAAAAAAGAGGGAAAATTTGTGATGAGGGCGACATTTTTTTGAGCGATTGTCAATAAAATCGTCCGTGTCGTCCATTCATTAAAATAGGCGAAGGCGGTGACTTTTTCATGTTGGAAAAACATTCCCATTCAACAGGGGTGTACAAAAAATACAAATTTGTTTTAATTTCGATTTTTCAAATGATTAACGACAAACATGACTTAGATTTTTTTGGAAAATAGCAACAATATTGACATAAAAATAGAAAAATCGTTTTAAATAATTTATAAATTAATAAATATACACATATTGGTGGTAGTGGTGGTAGTGGCGGCGGCGGCTTCGATCGATAAGAAGTTCTTATAGAATTTCCAAAGTTAACCGGCACCCTTCTTCTAAAGTAGATGTATATACACGTGGTAGTCGCGTGTATCATACAACCCCTATAGTTATTTCTTTTATTTATTAATAAAAATAAAATATTGAAGCAAAAAAAAACAATATATTTATTTCAACAACCAAGTTTCCCTAACTTGAATTATGCCGGTTTCGCCCATATTTTGCTGCATTTTAAACAAAAAAAAAAAAAAGTTTAAAATGAAACAAATTTGAGTATCGCTCGGGGAATCCCCGTTCGTTCGATTTACAAAATTTTCGCAAATACAGACGCATTTTTGTTGTATTTGCAGAATTCCCAATTATCAGAATATCTAGAAATAGCACGTTAAAGTTTAAATAATTTGATAAAACGGGATTTCCCCACAGGGAAATTGGTGAAATTTTACTATTTATAGAAATCATTTAAATAAAACCGAAGATTATTAAAGAATTCACGTATCATTATATCATTTGTAGGGAATTTTCGAGTACAGACACATAATGATGAAATTCTGGACACGCAACCAAGGGGGTTACACACAGCTTGGCCGTCAACAATACCCTCTTAGAATGTTTTTGAGAAGAACAACAACTTTATACCCATGATCAGAATTTAAACAACAAGCAAATACTTGCAATAATATCATAATTTGTCAACTTACCAAGGACGTAATCGAATTGATAAAAAGCAAATATTACAAGCTATGTTGAAGACAAATATTTTTCATCACCATCTTCCTTGAATCATTTGCAATTATTTTTAATCAAATATTTGCACTCGATTGTTAAAAAACACAAAACAGTTGCGGTATCCTGAAATTCGCGTTATAGAACGCAAGGTTCAAATGAATGAACAAATTGTAATTTTTTGACAATTTGTATTTTTCGTAGTGTCTCTTTGCCAATATTAACCAATCAACAATATAAGAATTTATGTTTGTTTCTTGCAATATTTGTCACTGATTACTTTAACAACAATAAACTCTTCATATTGTTGATTTTTCAATAATTTATATTATAGCTAGAAATGTTTTAAAATTATAATAAATAAATCGTTTACTATAAATTAGTAGAGTTTTTCACGTCTCTTTTACTTGTAAAATATTGTGGTAAAAAGAGTTAATCCTAAAATTTATCCTAATAATTGTAAAAACAAAAAATTCTACACATTTCCTTAAAAACTAACTTTTCCTTCTTTGATAACAAAAAATTCATCTTATCATCGCAATTATAAATTAAATCAAAATTGATTGTTATTATGGAATTATTTAAAAAATAATACAAAATAAGAATATTCACAACAAACACACACAATCTGTTCTTGATAAATACTGTTATATAAAATAATTTGTTGTTTTTTTTCCTTTTTGTTAATTCTATCAAATTTAATAATAAATATTTACAACATAATCATTAGGCACTATAAGAATTTTTTGATATTCGCTTTCATATGACGCAATTGTGCAGGATTTACTTTAATTTTAAGTTGTTGAATGAGATCGAAAATTTTCAATGATGGTCCTACTTTACCACCTGTATATTCTAAAATATCCTCTTTACTTAGATTCATCAATGTTTTACCATCAATTTTCTACAAAAATAAACAATTATTAAACAATTAATTAATTAATTAATTAACAGAAAACCAATTAACCTGTTTACTAAATGAATCACAATAATTTGCACAATCATTAACACGTAAAAATTGGGCAACATCGAAAACATTCCATTCATCCGGACATAATTCACTTGTTTCACAATTCCCACCGGAATTATCAATAAGACGAGGTATTAATTTTGTACTAGTGTTACTTGTTGTCTGTGGAAATAAGAAAATACCAAGTTTTATATCGGAAAATCGATTAAAATAGAAATTACATTAATATAAGAGGTGACTTTGCGTTCAGCTGGTGGATTTGGTTCGGCAGCAATCGGTAGACTTTGATCAGGACCTGCTGGTTCTTGTCCAGCTTCCGGACCTTGATTATCTTCCAAAATTATTTCTTTTTTTATAATAGGTACCGTTTCTGATTCGTCAACTTTAACAACTTTTTGTGGTGCTTGTTGTTGTTGTTGTTGTTGCTGGTTTTGTTTTGTTGTTATTTCTTTCATTTTCTTTTTTCTACCGCGTTTTTTTAATCCTACAGATAAAGCTTAATCACGGAATTCAATCAAAACTTTTAACAAAAATAAAATAAAATTGATAAACATAATAGATTTTAATACCTTTAGAGAGTTTTGTGATTGGTTGTGATGGTTTTAATAGTATTGGTGGTCCTTCTAATTTATGTCCAACACTATGACACCAACCAACTGGATATATATCAGGACTTTCACAATCTAACCATTGATCATATTCATCTTCCCAACCATCAAAATGTACTTTTAATAAACGTCCAGCAACTTTAGCAATTGTTGCAACACAAACTAAACGTGGATCCATTAAATCAGCAGCTTCAATTTTCATACCAGGTACAAAACCATGTAATGGTATATAAGAATTAAATAATTCTGGACTAGCAGCAATATTATTTGTTTCATTTAAATATATATCCCATATAAATGTATTTGGATCATAATTTTTTGGTGGTGTTAATGGTATATTATTACGTTCACAAAAACCAACAGGAAATATACATGGTGATTTTATATGATAACAAAACCAATCAGCACCAGTCATATCTGATTCATATGTATCAATACGTATCATTATATAACCATATTTTAATACATTCATAACAGTTGCTACACATATTGATGATAAATTTAATGGATCTATTGCTTCTAATTTCATACCAATATTAAAACCATTACCACAATTTGGATCATGTGAACCAACTTGAAATGGTGTAAATAATTCATCAGTTGCATCATCTTCATCAAATAAATTATGATTGACACGTTCTAAATAGTTGACTGGTGCAACAAGATTATGGCCCACCTAATCAAACAAAAATCGAATTATTATCAGGATAAAAACTAGTAAAATAAAGCTCAACTTTGGTGTACAGAAAAAAAATACAGTTATGGTTTAATTTCGAACTTGTTTATCCGGCTGGTAGGAGTTATGGGTTCAAGTCCCGGCGACTGGCTCAAAACTTTTTCAAATTCTTGTGAAAATAAAGATACATTTTTTTGTTAAACAGCAAATCAAAACGGGTTGTTTTTTTACAAATTCGTTGTTTTACATTTAATTAAAGCCGATCATAGCTTTTCTTGTATCAACTAAAATAACTTGTAAAGTTGCTTCATTGTTTCCAATGAGAGAGGACAGAACTTAGAAATTGAACTTTGAAGAATTTGAGAAAGTGTCCACATCTAACAGCACGATTACACTATTAAGTCTTACTTGTTCAAGTTAGCTTAATTTCGAGGAGTGTGAGAAGGGCAGAAACAGTTATTTCTATCGTTTTCCTATTCACTAAAAGAAAGCTAACTTGAACAAGACTTGATAGTGTAATCGTACCCTAACGCAAGTTCTTGTTCAATTTTTTTATTCAAAATTTGTTGTTTCTCTTTGATTTGTTAGAAACAATCAAACAAGTTATCCAAGTTGCTAGAAGTCCGTGTGTTTGAAAAACGTGATGGTTTATTGAATGTTTGCTTTTGTTTTCCTCGTCAAAAATAACGTAAAAACCGTAGACAACGTTAATTACAAAAAAAAAACAACACTTGATAATTAGTATCGTGTTTCGTGTAATACGATCGATTGTGTAACGTTATCGAGTTTGTTATTTCGATTGTAAAATCTGTTGATTCATCGTAAAGAGTTTCATTTTACAGTGTATCTTTTATACTTTTATGACGCAGATAGTGTCTATTGTTTTCAAAGAAATTACGACTTTAACTAGAAGAAAAACATGAGAAATCCTAGAAGTATAGAGTACCACTTTTGTCAAGTCTATCAACTTTAGGGCCTATGCACACGACGTTTTCTGTCAGAGACTCGTCATCGATAGAAACGCACGTGGCGTGACGTCGTCTGTATAGGCCCTTAGATGGCAGTTGCCAACAAACCTTCCTAGCCCATCCGACTGGATGTAATAATGGTGAATCTTCATGACACCAAAATCCCGCATCATCCGATGGTAAATCAAAATATTTAACATTCAGTCTTTTACCAACAATTTTATGTATAATAGCAACTTTAACTTGTGATATACGATTTTTATCAACAACTTCTAAATTTAAACCACAATGAAAACGTGATTTTAAACTATCAATTGCTTTATTACTATAATTTGATGGTAATGTACGTGCACCAGTTAAACGTTTACTTAAAAAATCTTTCCAATCACTATATTTATCTTCAATTGTTTTTGGTGGTATTAATGGTTTACCACGTGTTGCACACCAACCAACTGAATGTACTTGATTTGAACATAATGATACCCAAAAATCTTTTGTATCATTTGTACCAAAACCTTCATATCTTAATAATGCTTTATAACCAACAATTTTCAATACTGTTGCTACCCAAAATGAATCAGGAAATGTATCTGATATATTATCACAATCTGTATTTTCAACTTCAACTTTCATACCAACCATTATATTTTCCCATATATCAGACATTGGTGCATGTTTAAAACATGTTACTGGTGCTGCTACAAAATATTGATCATTTAATTGTGTATCCCAATCATGGGAATTTGCTAATTCTGATGATTTTCTTCTTATTAATGGTAATGTCTCATCTAATGGTTGTATTACTTGTGTTGCTGTTGTTTGTTGTTGTTGTAATGATGGTAATGATGGTGGTGGTGGTGGTGGTGGTAATTGTGGTAATTCTTGATCTGTTATTGTATTCGTAAAATCATCTTCTGTTTTTAATGTAAAACGATGTTTAGCAAAATGATGGGTTTCTGGTGATTGTTGATTTGAAAATGGTAATGGTTCCGGTATTAAACCACTATAACCACGAGCACACGCCATACTACAAAAACGACGCTCTCTTGTATAGAAGGCATGTTTAACACCAATAGCGCCACATTTCTCACATACAGCTAATAAAAAATACACAATTTAGTAAAGATTTGCAGAAACATAACAACAAAACAAAACCCTACCTATCCCATCTTTTTGAATTGGTATAACAGATGGATCAGTATTGCTATGATATGCTATTGGTGTTTTCAATACAAGACCTGGATGTTTAACTGGTTTGATTTTACGATTCGGATATGGTAGTGTTTGTGTTGATGTTGTTATCATATAAACCGATTGTGAATTATCCTCTTCTGTATAACTAGAATCATTACTTTCATGTTTCATATCAATATAATGCATCATATCCAGATTCTCCATTGGATCCTATACGTGATCAGAATTAATTAATAATTTATTACGTAAAGTTGGCTATGGAACAAAAAAAAAACAAAAAACAATAGAACAACAATTGATGATCATAGCCAACTTTGTTTTGTTTGTTGTGAATTATATAAGATTTTTACCAATTGTGATGAACTATGGATGGTATTCATATCGTCCATGGATTGATTCGACATACTATGTACAGATGGTGTAAAATATGGATTATCATGTTCCATTAGCATATCGGAATTATCGCTGGGCATTAGTTCCATTGACATATCTGGATTTGGTTGACTGGCACCCATCCATACCATTCCTAAATCTGGTACACCCGGCATTGTATACACTATATATATACATATAGAATAGATTGTAGAAATAGAAGAGAAAAAAAAACAGAAAAACAAATTGTAAATTGTTTAAATTATCTAGATAACCTTAAAAATTTGAATTATTACAAAAAAAATAATTACTGCTTATAATTCTTCAATTAAATAAATGTTTCGTTCTATAAACAAATACCAAAAATAAATAAATAAAATTATTGATCTATATTTATTTATAAATAAATAATTTAATACACTTATAATTAGAATACAACAAAGAGACTTAATTATTATTATTATTAATAAAATAGCATGCAATTTCAAATGGATTTTATTAAATTAAATAGAAATGATAGACTAATACCATTCATTTTTGGGAATTATTTAAATTTTAAATATTTAGATTTATTAACGTTTTTTTTTTTATTACTTTTCATTTATAAAAATTATTGGAAATTTTTCACTCGATCCACCAACATAGCGAACGCATCATTTGTGAATTTTTAGTGGATTTACAATTGCCAACAATATACAACGAAAAATCCCCCAAAGATCGACAGCTTTACAGTTTAGAGCGTTCTCGAATAGCATCAACTATCCGAACAGAATTATTCGTTCCGAATCTGCACAACAAGTTTGAAAAGGAGATTAGTACTAATTGTTTATGTTATAATTTATAATAATTAATGTAATATTAATTATGTTAGTAAACCATTGATGTAATATTAATAACTTTGTCTTTCATTTTTTCCTTTTATCACACTATGAGATTAGATTAAACGTGCGGACAAATAATTTTTTTTAGTTTATTTCTCGATTTGTTTTTACAACAATTTCGATCCGTTGATTTTTAAATGGCGATACAGAGTGATAGTATTAAGTGAGTGTTAGTGTTTTGGGAATGATTTCGAGTTCATCGCATGGAGAACAATAGATTCTACTAAAAAGGATGATTTCAAATGATGGTTGTTCCACAATTTCTAAATTTTTTTATCCTATTTCTAGCAAGTTTAACTAATTTTTACGGGATTAGAAAAGGATGCTATAAATGTAGATATCCTGCATTTATAAAAAAAAATGTACCATGTGCTTTCAGAAGCGAATCTGAGGGATGTTTTGGGGGTTTGAACCATTTTAAATGTTAAATAAAGTATATCGCATACCGTATATCGCTATTTTATGAAGAGGAAAGTTGCGCGAAAGTTTACATTACATGACACATATTATTTCTCAGTGATTCTTCAAACCCCCCGAAATTATTTTCTAGGACGGCCCTGTGTGCTTTACTATCTTTTATTGTTAGATGGTATAGAAAGAGTACATGCTTTTTTAATTGATTGGTAAAGTTGCATATAAGGGATGATCGAGCGCCTACATGCGATTTCGTACACTTTAGAAACACACACTCATGATTTGTTTTTGGTGATTTAACTATTGCCAACATGGATAAAGCAAAATATAAATTCCCTAAAATTGATTATTATTTTTTAATTTTTTGAATAAAAATTTAAATTTAACTAATTATTTAAACAATGAAAATCAATTAGGGTAATTGTCTAGTTAATAATAAAAATCAGCTGTATATAACCATTAATGATTATTATAGGAAAATATTATATATCCTTGACCATGTATTTTGCATATTTAGAAATTGTTAAAAGTTAATAATAAAGAAAAAACTTATAAATATTTATAAATTAATTATTAAATTATTTATTTATTTATTAAATTCTCACATTATAATAAAATCGGTTTTTTTTGTCTGCATTTTAGATTCTGTGATACTCGATCAATTTTTAGGTTAGAAGTGTTTTTGTAATTTAAAAGTTTTCGCATAGATTTTTATCTATAATTATGATAAGAGATGATTACATTTTTCTATAATCAATAATACGGTAGTATAAAGTCTTAAATCAATTTAGTTTAATTAAATTAATTGGGAGAGATGGTCGAAATGAATACTAGCGAATTTGAAATTCCCGTACCTTGGGGCCATGTTGCAGGTAATTGCGCGCAATTCCGCTTAATTTTTCTATCATTAATGTTTTTCTGTTGTTGTTGTTTAGTTAAAACATGGGGTGACGAAAAGTGTCCTGTCGTCTTAGCTTTCCATGGTGTTATGGATAATGCTGGTTCTTTTGATCGTCTAATCCCCCATTTACCAAAAGAATATTATTATGTTTGTGTTGATCTACCTGGTCATGGCAAATCTAGTCATTTCCCACCATTCTTTCCAAATTATACATTAAATTATGTATTCGCTTATAGATATGTGGCGTTACATTTTAAACGTGACAAATATGTTGTAATTGGACATAGTTATGGTGGTCAAATTGGTTTCTTATTTACGAAAATCTATCCAGAATTGGTAGAGAAATTAGTTTTATTAGATACAGTACATTCATATCCTGTATCAGCTGGTACATTCAACGGTGTTGTACGTAAAGCATTCGATCGTAATATTGAAATTTATGAAAAAGTTACAAATGGTCAACAACCAGTCTATACATACGAGCAAGCATTCAAACGTATTAGTGAAAATCGTCGATATGGTCAAGTGAATGAAGAAGCTGCAAAAGCTTTAATTGCACGTGCAATCAAACAAATCGGCGATGATCAATATGTATTTACAATGGATCAACGTGTTAAAGAAATTGTAAATCCATTACATGATTTCCGTTATATGATGGAGAATCTTTATAAACGACCAGTTGAATGTCCTATATTGATATTATTAGGTACAGAATCAATACAACAAATATTGTATATGAAGAAATTTTTGGAATTTTTAAAAGAATTCGATAATGTTATTTTGAAACAAGTTGAGGGCGGGCATGATGTACATAATAATAATCCGGAAATTGTTGGTCCACATATCACTGAATTTTTACTTGATATCAAAAGCAAATTATGATGTTATCGATATTTTAGTTAAAATTCTATAGGTTTAAAGGGCAAATTAGTAAGGAAATAAAACAGAAATTTATCAAAAAAAAAAAATCGTTTTTTTTGTCGTTTGATTAGATTAAAATCGGAAGAATCACAGATTTTTGTCATAATTTTTTGTAGAACCCCACCAAATCAATCACAATAGATCTTCATATAAGTATCATCCCTTTCCAAACATATACTTATAATATCATCTTTCTCAACACGTTTAGAATTTGGTAAAACAAAACAAGTACGTGAATAATGCGTACTGTGTAACGTTGTTATTTCTGTTTCTGGATCACTTGAAAATCTGATATTATACCAAATTAAAATTCCATTTATTATACCAGTCCTTGTAGTTGTTGCATTTTGTTTCAATGTATCCCATGTAAATTCACTAACATCAAATGTAACAATATTTGACATTCTTACAAAAATTATATCTTCCCAATTCGGATATTCGGTACCCTATAATCAATTGTTTTTATAATAAAATTTTTGAAAAAAAAAACAAAATTACCAAAAATTCGTCCATTTCTTCAGCAATACCAAAATCAAAACACCTACAATCAACAACACTATTACAATCTATGATGGTAAATGAAGTGATTAATTGGGCTTTTACTATTACAATTTTCGGTAATATTAACGTTTTATATTTTAATAATAATTCATCTGGTAATGTTTGTCGATACCATGAACCATCAGTATGTACATAATTCGACATAACCATATCAATATGTTTTAAAAATGGTAAATAATCATTACCAGTATGTGGATGTAATGATACAAATTTATCAGAATCTAAATCATTAATTTTGATAACATGCCGTATTAGATCTAAATCGATTTTATTATGATAGAAATGTTTAATATCAGCACCACGTTTCAACATTAACAAACCGAATAATGGAAAACAATAATAATCGATTAATGTTAATATATTAAATCTATATAATGTTGATGTTCGTATTAATGCTTTAACTAAATCATAATCATTTAAAAATGTTAATGTTTCTTTTGATACAACAAAACAATGGTCGCAAAAGCTTACATGATTTTCAATGGAAAAATTCAATAGATTCTGTGTTATCAGCGGTTTTATTGTTAATTTATCGTTTTTATTCAAATTTATCGGATGTGATAAATAGAAAATTGCTTGTTCCCAACAATCAACATTATTATCAACATTTGGATTTGTTGTTATTGTTATTTCATCATCTAAATTTAAATCAAACCATACAACAAATGCATCAATCCTACCATCTTCAATTAATTCTAATTCACATGTTTGTAATGCCTCACCGCTTAAAATACTTAATAATTGAAATTCATCTTTAAAATCAACATTAAGAAACATTATTGTATTTGTTATAAATTTACAATTACTTCTTGTTATCTTTACACTATCATATGGTTCAGTTTCTACTGCTCTTATACAGATATTTTCTAATTTTAATTCAGGTATTTTACGTATATAACGATAACGCATCGATAATTGTTCACTTTCTATACCAGTAACATATAAACGTGCTGATGATGGTATGATTTTATAATCATGATCTTCATCAATAAAATGATCAATTGCATGTAATAAACTTGTTAAAATATGTTCACCAAATAATGCAATATCAAACATATCTGTTATAACTAAATTACCACGTGGTACTTTCTTTTTAAATTCACATGATAATTGTTTATGTAATACAACACGATTTTTTATACGATTTTTTTCAATTAAATTCTCCATAATTTTTGCTAATGTTTTATTCTCTTCAAATGCTATAACTTTTATTGTTGGATCTGATGATGTTGCAATTAATGTTAATAAACCACAACCAGCACCAATATTATATACTCGTTTATAATTAGCATTTATAGCTTTATTAATTGCTTTATAATATGCTTGATTACGTATTACATCGTTTAACATACGTAAATGCAAACGTGGCACTTGATGCCATTTTATATGCAACAAATTCTTCTCAGCTGCTAAATATTTAATTGGTAAACTTATAGCACGTCGTAAATAATGTTTAGCGATAAAAAATTCACCTTTCCTGCAAAATTTTGATAAAAAATTACTATTATTTGATTAAAAACAATTTGATAAGATACAAACTTAAATAGAAATACACCAAGTAGATTTAATACAATTGCATTATTTGGAAATAGATTTAAGATTTGTAGCAAACTTTTTGCTACATATTCATCATCATCTACACCTTCATATAATTGTGCCATTTGATTTGCTACTTTTGTAAAATTTATTTGTGATATTAATTGCGATTCATTACGTTCATCTAAATGTGTAAAATAAGCATAATAATATTTGAATGCTAATGTCCATAAGCCTAAACGTAGATATTCGTGGGCACGTTGTTCGTAATGACGGATAGTTTCTAGACTTGGTCCAGGTTCTTCGGGATGTAATGGTGGGACACGTTGATCTTGATCCATCGATTTTACAAGTGTAATCAATGAGGATTTTGTAAATTTTACAACAAATATTTGATAAATCACAACGACACTAGACTAGAACAGAAAACATGCACAACATGAAATAAACTGGAAATTAAATCGTAGAAACGACGGTTTTTATATTTTATTAAAATCTGATATTGAATTATCAATTTTTTCAAAATAATTCGAGTATTTTCTGTTGTTTTTTGGTAATTTTTGGCAGTTGAGGTTAGGTACAAATTGTGGTTATGTTTATCTAACAGTTATTTGTAGCTCCCAATTATTACGAGTCTGAATTCACAATAAATCACAAATTATAAAAGTAATAAAGACAGCTAATACTCTACGAAACTTTATTTTATTTGAATATTTATCGATTTATTCAGATTTGTTATAAAAAATCGGTTTATTTCAGGTAAATCTATTTGTAGCGCAACGATGACAGTAACATAACCTCAACTTGTCATGTTATTTGTTATTGGTGGTATTTTCCGGTTAAATTCTAATAATTTTGTAAATTTTAGTATAAATTCGTTAATTTCCCGTAAAATGTCATCATTACCATCAAATTGTACGGTTGCCGTTTGCCAATTTACTGCAACTAATGATAAATTACATAACCTAAAAATTGTACAACGTTTAGTTGAGAAAGCAGCAAAACAACAAGTTAAAGTATTTCATTTTTATTGATTGCTGACAAATATGAAATTATACAAAGAAATTATTGATGTTATAGTTTGTTTTTCTACCAGAAGCTTGTGATTTTATTGGCAATAATAAAGATGAAACACGACAATTAGCAGAACCGTTAACAGGACCTTTAATAACCGAATACCGGAAATTAGCTAAAGAACAACAAATTTGGTTATCAATTGGTGGTTTTCATCAATTAATTGAATCACAAAACGATAAAGTAAATTCTACAAATCATAATAATAAACAAAATGATTAAATTATGATTTTTTAGTCAAAAATTGCCAATTCCCATATAATAATCGATGATTGTGGTGAAATTAAATCGATTTATCAAAAAATCCATTTATTCGACGTTAGTATACCGGAACGTAATATCAATTTAAAAGAATCAGAACTTGTACAGAGCGGCACACAAATTCTACCACCTGTTGATACACCAGCCGGCCCTTTAGCTCTATCTATAGTAAAATTTGCTTAAAATACACCAAGTTTATCGATAAAATCGTACAATTTTATAACGTTTTAGTGTTACGATTTAAGATTTGCGGAAATGGCAACAATTCAAAGGAAATTGGGGGCGAAAATCTTAACATATCCATCAGCTTTTACCAATGTTACAGGTGAAGCACATTGGGAAATTCTATTAAGAGCACGTGCTATCGAGAATCAATGTTATGTAATTGCTGCAGCACAATATGGACGACATAATAATAAACGTATATCTTATGGACAATCTATGATAATTGATCCATGGGGCAAGATTCTAGCTGAATGTTTGAAATATAATCCAAATTGTGATATAGATGAAAGTATTGCTATTGCTGTGATTGATTTAAATCGTAATAAAACAATTGAAGAAGAAATGCCAGTTTTACAGCATCGTCGTAACGATCTGTATCAATTGAAAACAATCAATTTAAAATCATTACCAATTAGTGATAAGGAGAATTTTATGTTTAATGATAAAATCATTCCAGGTGCTACAGTATTTTATCGTACACAATATTGTTTTGCATTTACCAATATTCGTTGTGTTGTTCCTGGACGTATCCTTTTCCCATTTCTTATCAAAAATTTATTTTACTGATAAAACATGATTCCTTAATTAATTGTAGACGTTTTAATATCAACTGTACGATTAGCTCGTCGTTTGGAAGATTTAACAAATGATGAAATTAGTGATTTATTTCAAACAGCTGTACGTGTAGAGAAAGTTATGGAAATTGTTCATAAAGTTGAATCAACCACCATATGTGTCCAAGATGGTGTATATGCCGGTCAAACTGTTCCTGTAATCTTATAATGTTGTTTTTTTTAATGATTGTTATTGATTTAAATTTCAGCATGTTCATGTTCATATTTTACCAAGAAAACCGGGTGATTTTCCACATAACGATGATATTTATCAACAATTAGCAAAACATGATCGTCAAGATAATACTGAAACGATACGTAATTTGGATGAGCAGATTAGTGAAGCTGCATTGTTGAGACCATACTTTTTCTAGTCATAGAAAATTGAATAAATTTTTATTAATTGTTATTGATTTACATAGAATTTTAATAAAACCATCCGATTAACGTTGTAGAGTTTGTTAATTCAATTATTTACTTTGTAAGAATCTTATAGTACGTGTAAACGGAAAGATTCAAGGGATTTACGTTGTTTTTTTTCGGTTTGTGATCATGAAAAAAACACGACCAATCAATAGAGATGATTGATTAAGTACAAATCTTGAATACAGTAGTCCTTAATGCCTTCTATTATCCGTATGTTTCTTTGTCCTATATTAGGGAATATCGGATGAAAAGACGGCTTAAGTTGTCCAGATTCAGTCATGTTTGATTAGACTTTTATTACGGGGCTTTAATTAAATTTGTAATGAACATATATAGAAATTTACAGATCTTACAGTCGAAATAAACGAATTGAAACAATAAATGGAGTGTGTGAAGCAAATCTGAAACAATCTAATACATGGAAATACAAGGTAGGTTTCACGCAATAATTATTTAGAAAATTGCGTAGGTACCTCTTAATGGTGGCTTTTCCAGTGACGTATTACCCCGTGGGCAAAAAGGGCAATTGACAAAAGCCCAACTAACAGAAGGCTCCTGAATTATTCAATCGAGTGTATTAATTTGTTAGCTTCCTATGTTCATAAATGCAGTGGCGTTCCTATCATTGGGGTCAGTCGGTACGATAATTCATGATTTGCTGTTTTCCATCTGATTCTATTGATGGGTTTAGTGCAAACATTTGAGCAGAATATTTAGGCAAAACGTTTGGTCGCTAAAAAACATACATAGGACTTCATAGGAGTTACCCAATAAATAAGAAAGAATCATTATGAGATAGACTTGTAACTGTAGACTTGGCAAAAAAAAAATTACATTAACGTTTGAAAATGTTGGCTGTCATCCCCACGATGGTCTCACCTTGCTGTACCGCACTCCCCTATAGTGACGCTACTGATAAATGTTGTGTATCTAATTTTGCTTTATTTAAAATCTGAATTCAATGCTTGAAATAGGACCTCAAATTCAGAGTTTCCTGGACCGCCTTGACCCTATAATGCGCCATTGGGCTTTTCAATTACGATTTTCGCACAAACTCAGTCTCCATTTCCAATTAACGATAATTACCGTAATAATAACGGATCATTTATTTTTATAATATTAGTTTTGAGCATTCCCATAATTACATTATTAATTCTATTAGTGCTATAGTACATATTGAGTCTTGTGCTTATCAATAATGCTATTAAGACTAACACTAAACATTAAAAAATGATGATAGTGTATGTTTACGTAAGTCACCTGGTGGTGCACTACTACTGCTCCTTGTTTTAGTCGTTTAATTACAAACTCTATTGTGTTTAAGGTTTTTCCGATTCGAGTATTCAGATTCGGATTCGTGGAGACCGTCTACTAAAACTCCCACCCGATACCCGATCAACGGATCTCGAGTGTTGGGTTCATCGATAAGACTTTTTAGAATAATCGACATTTAGATGGGTAATCTTTTTAAAAGAGCCGCACCTGTACTGTCTTATTGTTTGTTTTTAATGTCAAATCACCACCACCTTTTATTGTTGTCCAACTTGGTACTTTATTGCAGTTTCATCGCTTGCATTCCCATTGCTATTGCACTGTTTACAATTAGAACAGAATAGTTAGAAAAATTATACCGAGCGTTACTGATAATTAAACCCAACGTTTATAAATTCAGAGAGAACCTATCCTGTGGCAGCTAACTTTTGCACAAAAATTCGTTCCATACTGTCAGACAAATCGGTAAATGTGTTACCATTATCAAAGTTTTATTTTTTGAATAGAGAACTATGATATTTTTGAGCGTATTCGTGAAATAATCGTGATCTCGACACGGACTTTTCGAATACAGAGATACCGACTTTTCCCATAAACCGTAATTGTGTGTGTGTCACATGAGCTTACATTACTTATCATTATTGCCATTTTAGATCTTGTTTTAAATTCTGCACAAATTAGGATTTTATGTTATAGTTACTATTGTGGGCACTCAAATATATTATAAAAGCAAAAAGACGGGGATCACAAAAACACAACAAAGAACTAATGGATGGTGGTGGCTTAGAGAACATTAGTAAAGCTTTTGAAGTCTATCAGAAGCTTAAAATTTTGTTGTTGTTGTTGTTTGGATGTTTGAATTTCGTTTTTTTTATTTCAATCTTCAACGCAAAGATTAAAAATCAACAAATATTTATAAAAACAAAAACAAAGACTTTTCCATGAATACGAATGTTTGTATTGCATTGTTATTAAATACCTACCTGTATCGGCGAATTTTCACCAAAAAAAGAATAATTATTAATTCAGTTATTGATTACCTTTCCATATTATATCGATAGGTAACAGTTGATTTTTCCCAGTATTGTTATGAATAAAACATTGAAGCATCATCAATTTTCCACTTATTTTCCCGTTTTCAGTTATATCATTCCTATATGTTTTATCAATTATATTTGCAAAAATACGAAACAATAAACGAAGAAACAAATATTCGTATTGACAAATTTTCGCATAGATAATTACCGTATTCTATTGATAAAAGAAAGAAAATAAAAGAGAACAAATTTCTTTCAATTTCAAAAAATTACTGGAAAATTGCATAAATGTTAATTAAACAAATTCTATACGACTATATATAAGGATAGAATGAGAATTCGACTTCTGATTGGCTTCGTATTCTATTTGGTTTGTTTATATTTGAATATTGAAAGCTGAAACCTGTTGAATTCTATCTTGTATTATTAGTATAACTTTATTATATTTCTGTCCGGTCCTCTATTGAATCATATTTTGAATGTATTTATTTATTTGCATCATAATATAGGTACAAATTATTAAAAGTTCGAGAAAGAGACTTTTTTTTGTTTATCAAAAAAAAAGCATGATATTTCCGGTAAAAACATTTCTAATATAATATTCCATTTCCTATCCAATATCACCGAAAACTTCACTGGAATGAAATAAGTTTAAGTAAAGTTTGACCTGAAAATATTATCGTACGGTAAAAGTAAAAGATTATTAATAAAGTTCTTCACTTTTCCTTTGTTATCCAATAGTTGTAGACTTTATACCAACTGGGATTCGTATTCAACTCTAGTCAACTCTTTCAACAACACAATAATCCAGTAAGAAAGACTTAACACGAAACTTGATTGTTCATTGTTAGCGTGCGAAAACTTTATCGCATGTTAACGTAATGAAAATCAATGTTTTTAAGTTAGCTGAACGTTTAAAATCACAAAGAATTCGTATTTTTAACCAAGTGGTGCAAACGGCCGTTATTATTTTCACATATAAAGTTGATATTAGTGTGGAAAGTTGATTTTATCGAAGAGCACCTCCACAATCCCACGGTTTTCTTTGCATAAATAGCCAATGAATATTCATAATTCTATATTGCAAATGTTACAAATATAGTTTATTGTTATTAATAATAATTTATTCCTATATGAGTTTGATGATGATGATGATGAGATTCCACGCACCGACGCTTCAATGTTCGGGAATTACAGCCAGCCAACCAACCTGGCAGTCGTCTACTAGCGTCGTGACGTTTTACTTCAATATAAGTGCAAATATTTGCAAAGAGCACGTGTTGCATATCGATAGACGGTAAGTAATATCGTTTGTTATTAAAAAAAAAAAACCATCAAATAAAATAAAACGGATTTTAATTAAAAATTGAAGAAAATTGGTGGATGCGCTACATTTATTGGTAATACCCGCGACTTTCTATAATCCACTTGTTTTATTTTGTTGAATTTAATTGATTTAGAATTAAAATTAGGGGTTACGGAGGGGTATTGTGCGTTATTAATTAGATTATTATTGTTTTAATAAAGCTCGATTGTTTGTGTTGATTTTACGAAATCAACAAATTTCAATCAATTCGACGGAATTCATTCAATAATAAATTATTGTTAAATGGAAATGAAATTAATCGACAATTATTTAAATCTTCTCCTATACGGTGATTAGTTAGTTGACAATTGAATGATAAGCTGGAAACTTTATTTTTAATCGAATTTTTGTTAAAATAAATTATTTCTCTAATATGATTTACTTCTATTTAACATGGAAATAACATTAACGGATATTAAAGTTTATTACTCTATTATTAGACAATAAATCGTTATAGTGGAATAAAATTTGATATTTGCACAGAAAACGGTGATATATTTCAATTAATAATAAACATTACAGAATATAACAAACAACCAACTTGTTATAATTCAAAATAACAACAAAACAACTGTTGGTATTCTACACAAATCCCAATCTCTATCGTGATCTCAACCCTAATAAACAGCAGCTAAACTGTAGAATCCCTAAAGAACATCTAAAAAATTGTTGGAAATGTTAAGAGAAACCAGTGATGTTGAAATAATCTGCTTTTTTGTAACAAGATTACGGTTTTAGAACAAATTAATCCGTCATTTAAACGACAATTAATCATATTACGGTAATTCTGGAACAATTAAATTGTGGGTCAAAATCTTGTTATCGTTTTTTTTTTGTTTGTAATTGAAGTGTTATAAGTTTCCTAACTAAGTTGATACTTTGGTGAATTGCTTTCAACAGTAATTGAATAATTTCGTCTACATTTATCTATATGGGGACCTTTTCCGAATTACTAATTTAATGTGGAATCTATGTTGTATAATTCAAGATTGTTAATAGTGTCGCATCATCTCTAGTTTTTGTGTTGTATAGATGTTTAACTTGATGTGGTAATAATGTTTGATGTTTGCTTATTAATGCAATAAATTAGCCATTTATATGGCTATATATTCGTGTAGGTAGTTTTGTTGATTGACAATAAAAATTTGGTTTATTAGTGGCACAATTCCAACCGAATCTCAATCTTAAATTGAATGCTGCGAACGACTACAATCGCGTTTATTCAATTATCGTTTAGTATTATTGTAAAATTCACTAAATCTATATCTACATCCTTATCTAGATTATTAGATTTTTATGTTTGTTATCAATATTCTGTATTTATCTTCAAAGTTTGCACATTTTTGGAAAATCATTAGATCGAGTTACAAAGGATTCTTGTTTCTGTGTCATTATTGACTCATCGTTAGATTTTGTTTAAGTTGCTTATAAATCTACACTGGTACACCATTCAATTTTAATCAATTCTCGTATCTTATTTATAAAGTTTGTTATTGACGTTTTCATGAAGCTTTTATATTGTCGTATAAAACCATCAGTAATGCCTAATTACAATGGTTAAGTTTGTTAGCGGAAGTGGTCTTTTAAATAATTTGGAGGAAACTGGAAGAAGAAACTTGCGATAATGATACAATTTCGAAATTCGTTCTTTGTTTCACAAAAAAAAACAAAAAACAAAAACGATCACAAATCCATAATCCGTACGTTTGCATGCAGTAGCTTTGAAGTATATCGCTTTTATCTTTTGAGGATTAATATGGATAACATAGATATAGATTTTACGTGTGTTTATTAATAAAGCAAATGTTGGCTTATTATCGATTCTCTGCTTTTCTTGTTACTTTATTGCAAAACCAGCAGCCAATACATGTACGAAAAGTTGAAGATTATGTACTTTATTTGTACATAATTGATGGAAAGCAGATGCCTTTTTTTCTTCCACTTCTTTAGAAGTGCAGCTTTGTTCAAATCTAGTTTATTGTTGTTGTTGTAGTTGTGGATGCAGTGCACAATCTATGCAGAGTGTGGGTCATGTCAGATGCATTAAAAGTTTGTGATGATCAAAAGCAATCCTAAAACTATTAATTTTACTTGTAGAATAGACGAAAAATTTAATAAATTAATAGATAGACTTTATTATTTCTAATCGATTCAACAAAATGTCAAAAGCATAACAATTTGTTCTCGACCATCACTATTGCTTTTGTTGAGATTATTTTGGACTAATCCATTGTCAAATGTTTATTTTAGAAATTACAATTAATTATTGAAAAATTCCCATTGATTTTTGACCATCAACCGTTATCAATCGACTATTCATGTAGTTACAGTCAGTTCTTATATATACAGATAAGGGTTTATTGAGGTATGACAGTCCATTTGAGTGCTACAATGTCGATTTCAGTTGGGTCCGATATTAATTTGAGTCTAGATGTTTTGTTTAGGAGAGATTTCCAAACATGGTGTATTTCAATTGATTGATGGTTTAAAATATTTTGGTTGAGATTGATGTATGCAGTCTCTTTGATCTTCCTTTTAACAATGTGTGGCTCCTTACATAATATCGATGTTTCAGACCATACGATTACGTGCTGAGCGTCTCACCAGTGTTTTGTTTGTCTTCCATGTTCTGTTAGTCTCGTGTCGAGCGGTCTTTTGGTCTTTCCTATGTAGGATGATCCATATTGGTAAAATAAAAGGCCTCTCAGAGTGGAGGTGGTTTTTATTTTATATTATTTTCCTGTCTTTGTGATATTTTCTGAGATGTACGCGATTACTATTGTCGGTCCTGGTGTTCCTTTGTCGACAGTATCTTGTTCAGTTCCTCCCTGGGAGTTTTGTCGGTGCTGTAGATTCTGGTGGCTCTTTCGACATACAACCTAATTACTCCATTTTTAGTGCTATTTTGTGTTTTTGTTATAATGTAGACACCGGATTTTGGACAAATATCCCAATTTCGTTTGATGATTTCTAATGTAATCGTCTGTTAATTTCCCTTAAATGTAGGAAGTCTATAATGAGATTTGTATTTGGATAATGTCACCGTATCATCTCAATTACTTTAAAAATGAAATTTTCATTGTGTTTGTTGAGAGAATTCATTTGTTTTTTTTCTCTTCCGCTCAATAAACCTCCAGGAGCAATATTGTATTTTTCAGTTTCCATAGAGCTAACGTATATACAACATTGACGATCACGGTAATTAACCATCATTAGTGACCTATTTTTTAAAATTTTAATCGAGAATTGTTCTGTAACTGTTTTCTTATTGTAGCTATTTGAAGAGTTGGCATTAATTTTGCGTATTTTTGCTACTTTTCTCCTCTACACTTTTTATAAAAATATTTCATTGAACAACAAGAAAGAAAAAGCAAATAGGAGAAGAAAATGATATTTTATTAACATTACTCTTCAATATAGCAGGAATTTTATATTAGGAACTAACAATAAGTTCCCCAATTGTCACTAAGTAAACAACAGTTCCTTTCTTCTCTTTTTGATCAAATTTCTACGTTCTAAGACTGAAGCGTTTTTTTCCTAATTGCTCTTAACAAAATATCATATTTATACAAGCAAGAATAGGAAGGATATTATTAATAATGTTTTTGTTGTAACAACAATAAGACAAGAGGTATATAAAGATTAATGACAGACTGTAAATGGTAAAAAACAATTTCATACACTTCTCTCAACTGAAACAAAACTGGTAGATAGTTGGAATTACAATTTGTGAGAATGAAACTTAATTGAAATTCATACAACTACAAGGAAAGTCTTAATCATCATATTTTGCTGTTTCCTGGATTAAAAACAACAGTGGAAAGTTATTCGTAATCAGAATACACACACAGTTGAAGATTCAAAAAATCTATCGATTTTACATTTACGAGGGTTGTTGTTTATTTGTTGAAAACAGTAAATTTGAATACAGCTACCTGATGTAGAAAGATACACACAACCTATTATAAACAGTTTGTGTTGAGGTTGTTATTATTATTGTTGTTGTTGTAATAAACAACATTATCTTTAGAGTTGAAATTCTAAATAATGGTCCAAGAAGTGCCTAGAGGTAAACGGTGATGAAAATCAAACACAGCATCATCTTAAACGTTGGATTTTTAATTTGAAAATCACAAATTTTCACGTAACCAATATGTTGGGCTTGCAACAATCGATCTACAATTTTAATTAAAAAAGTTGATATTATTACAGTTGACTACAAACTGAAATTGTTAGATTTTTCGCCGTTAGCAACAAATTTCTATTATTTTATAGCCCAGCATTTCTCTAATAATAAACTTTATTCAAGTGTTTACACACTATCCACTGACAGACTTCAAGGATCTATACTTATACTTTATTATCTATCGATAATCATCATTTAATATCACCAATAAAATTATATTTGACAATTTTAAAGGTCAACCAAAATGAAATTAATTTCGGTAACTTATTACAATCTAATTACGGCTATTTCGGGGCTTATATTTCATTGTTGAATGAATTTTCGAATTTATACGGCGTCTGTAGAATTTCTAATCAACTGTAATGACAAGGAGTCAGTGTGGTGTGTGTGTGTGTGTGGTCGGCAATTCGCCTAAAGCTATATCTTCACCGTGATCACTTATATGGTACGATATAGACACAAGGTTGTCAGATAATCAAATTATTCTGTCTGGTGCTGGGCTATATGTGAAATTTGATGGTGTGTATGAGTTTAGGCAACTAAAATCGATCAGATTTATCGGTCAAATGCGTCTTTTATTATTTGGTTGTACAAAAATTTATTGTGGGACTTTCAAATGTGTGTTTTTACTGCAATTTATAAATTTGACTATAATCGATTTAGTTGCAGGAGGTTCAAATTACTACAAATTTAGTAATTGGAGAGCAGCCTCTATTTAATACAGAATTTGGGCCGTTTTTGCAATGTTTTAGTTTAAGTTTACAGTTAAAATTTTAATCTTTTCTCTATTCTATTAATACCCATATTAGTTTCCAGGTTCTATAAAAGCTTTATAGGTAAACTAGGAAAATGTTATTGTAATATTACTGAAATTAATAGCCTTAAACGGTGCAATACAAACATTAAATTTATATAGCTGTGTGAGTTCAAATAATTTCATATTATATTCATTAAAGTGAGCTGAAATGTTAACAATACCTTTTAAAGGGCGATTTACACATACTGTTTCAGTATCGTGTCGGTGCAGTTACGTATTTTCAATAAAGAATGAAGTGTAAACTGACCTTTAGAACATGATATGCTTATAAAGAATCTTTATTTATTCACTCTGTGACTTGATTACAATAAAACTCTTTCGTGTTGTTTCAAATCACAAAAGAGCCTTGAAATTAATGAAGGCCCTTTGTTTTGTTCTTATGAGATACTCTTGTCGTTGTTAAAAGCTTAGAAAAGGTTCGAAAAACACATACTGTACCAATTAATTATTTATTTACTCTTCCTATAATTCTAAACCTGTAATTTTGAATAAAATTCACTAAATTTTATGCGAAACAAACAGTTAATTACTGCTATACAGTTTGGTTCCTGAAAATTTCCCTTATATTGTGTGTTAATGAATGCAATTCGTTGAAAATATCGAATTAAACATCGATTAAACTACGATTGTTTTCTATTGGAAATATGTGGAAATTAATTGAAACACAGCTGAATTTTCTATATTGTGTAGATAAAAACATACAGGTTGAGACATTCCATCTAGGAACTACAAGAACAAGAACCAAACAGTCTGATGGGATTCGTCTGGGTGGAATCTTTGTAATATTACCAATCTCAAGAGTGTCCTATATGTTCCTAGATGAAATGTCTCAATCTGTATATATATTGTGCCCTACGAAGCAATCTATCTAGTTATGGATGGGTCTTATAATCTTCACTTAATCCAGGTAATCTCAGTTAATTAGTTACAAAATTAATACCTTAGAGCAGTCTGATAAATTATAGAAGAAATCTGTAATAATTTTGATTAAAACAATTAAAAAGCTACACATTGCAAGAATGTGTTTGTTTCGTTAATTAATTGCTAATCAATTGTCATTAATTACAGGTCCGGTCGATTTTGATTTAATTGCTTTGATTGGCTTTCTTTGTTTTGGTAAAGAAATCCAAATGGATAAAACTAATTTAACATCGGATATCTATCATCTTTTGGAACGTTTGAATGAAACACAAACCGAATTAGTTTGTGAATTAAAAAAAACGTTATCATCACAATCATCAACAATAAATCGTAACAATAATAATAATTGTCCTGTTGATTTTGATACAGTACTATGTTGGCCAGAAACATTACCAAATTCAACAGCAATACAACCATGTTTCGAACAACTCAACGGTATTAAATACGATACGAATGGTGAGTATTATTATTAATCTTTCTTTATATTAGTTTGAGTTAAAAAGCAAGTTTGTATGACTTTAGTCAACAATTTATCTTTTGTTGACTTTAGTTTTTTTTTAAGTTAAAGTTAAGAAATTACGAAAATAAAAAACTGTCTGGCAAACATACAGAGAAACGATTTTGTTGCGTTTAAATCGAAATTAATTAAGCCTCATTCAATTTGTCGACAGTGTGTGTGTTTTTGCTTTAATGTTTAAAAAAAATCGTCTAGAGTCTACATAGGGTTTCAACAACGTTAAAGTGCTAGTTAGACATGAAAACAATAAGTAACTATCTTCTATTGTGTTCGATTAATTATGTCCAATCTCGACCTTTCTAAGGGTGATAATCCTTATAATAGTGTCAAGGGGATTAAACTGACTTGATAGGGTTGACAATCGATAAACACCTTCTCGATTTATTTGTAAGCTACAGCCACTAGTTTTAGTTATAGTTGAAAATTCGAAATTTGTATCATGAAAGCTCTGGCACATGATTGTGATTTATGTTTCTGATACATTATCGTGAGAAAAGCTTACAAATGGATGCTTTCGGTCGACTCAGCAGAAATGCTTTGTGAGATGACTAGAAAAGGCCTAGATATACTTTAGAAATGGCGAGAGAGAGAATTAGATTTGAATACCTATGTACACCTTGATAATCATAAAAAAAAATAAAGAAAATAATGGCAACCTGAATATTTTGAAAACGATTGAACTGTGAAATTTTCGTATTTGTATACAGAATATTTGCAAATATGAAATGTTGACATTAGAATGAATATTAAATGAGACAGCTTATATACCACCATATAACGTTACAGAAAAAATATGATAAGACAAATTAAATTAAAATAAGAAAAATTGGGAAATAAAATCAATGTGTTGATAGTACAAAGAATAATGTTTGTTTCATGTCAACAATGTGAAATCTGTGAATTCTAACCACCAGCTTTAGATTTACAAAGCAATTTTTCTTATAAACACACAGTCTCCACATGCTTTAACAAATCGTTACCATCTAACAAAGTTTCTCTAGAATGTCTTTTACGGTTGTCGTCTCCGGACAACTATCATTGCTCCTTATCTTCCACCTATATATAAGAGACATTCTTTTGAATATAACACCAACATTAGATTTTATAGAAATCTATTTTCTGTACAAAAATTGTTCAAAAATTTCGTTACAATCCAATGATTCCACCTATACTATATCTATTAGAAATTATTTTTAGTTAATAGCGCTTTTACAGGTAGACACAGGTATATACGTATTGTTGGTAGATGGTCCAGTGATTTTTCTATTGTGACGTATCATGCGAAAATAATTGAAAATTTTCGGGACAGTTGATCTATTGAATTAATCGACGTTATTATTTATCAATCCAATATGGAATGAAGAGGAAATTGTTGCTGAAAAATGAACAAAAAAACAAAAATTAAAGCATCCGTAACGGACTGTTAAATACAAAAATTATTGTGACATGAGGTAGCGTTTCTAAACGAAAGAACCTTAAATTTCCATTTACGTCAAATACATAGAATCTGGGAAGTAGAAATATCCATTTTCTTTCAAGGAAAGGGACAGAACTGTTCCTCTCCGATTTTGATAAATTCTTGCATAGAGCACCAAAAAATAAAATATACATATTTTTTTAGCTGCCCATATTCACATTAAGGGGCTGAAATTGGCCCTTGAAGTTATCCCCCAAAGCAGGTTTTTCGCCATATCACAAGAACCAAGCAAGATATCGGATTCAGTCAAAAATTAAAATATTCCACACAATCCAATACAATACTTCTATATTGTAGGGGTTGAAAAATATGTGGGAGTTAGTACCTTTTTGCCCTAACCCCGTAATATTTTTTGGAAATTGAAATTGTTCTTTTTAAATTTATAAACTTCATTGAAAAACTAAAGTTACCTGTTTTTGAATTTTTCGATTCGTCTCCGTTTTAAGGGGTTGCGACCCCCAATATTTAATGATGCACAAGACGCATTATCAGCGGTATTTTCGTAACTATAGGCTAACCAAAAGCCATAATGTTGATTTGAATGATAAAATATTCGAGAAAATGGAAATATAGGAGATTGTGTGATATAGGGTGAAGATAAAGATATACTTATTCTTATTAATGTCTCTTTTGTACAATATTTTACGGTACATATGAATTACAATAATGATACTCTGTCAAAAAATGCTTAAAACATTGCATTGCACTCCAAATGAAAGTTGTAGTGGTGTCTGAAAAATATCAGGTCCTTCTTCCACGTAGCCGCTTTTATGCCTTGCAAATGGGGACGATGGAAAGTAGTTATGTGTTAGACTTTGAAGTTTTATTATATTATTTCCCTGATGTAACTGGCAATCAAGCTGGGAAATAACAATAATGTAGGACAAATTGCTTCCACTGACGAAATCCATATACATCTAGTGCTTGGACGATTCCTGTTGCACTAGACGGAATCGTCATAAATTTGACGGTTTTGCCAACAGGAACAGTTTCTTCTGCTTCTTTAGAAGTTTTCCCGTGCCATGGATTCAGTGATAGAATAGTTGTTTTCCCTACATTTGGAGAATACACTTTTGTAATCCATTCATGTAACAATTGATTGGTCAGTTTACCAGATTTACTCGCTACAATATGGACATTGGAAGGCCGAAAGACAGTTGCTTCTACAAGTGGTCCGAAAATTCCACTCGCTCTTCTTTTAAATTAAGAAACAGTATATATAGTGACTTCCCTGGTGCTGATCTTCTTGGCTGAATTGTATAGTTATGAGTTGTCGCCGATACTCCCTTAATGTGAATATGGACAGCTAAAAAAAAATGCTCTACCTGTATGCGAAATTTTATCAAAGTCGGAAAGGGACACTTCTGTCCTTTTCCTTCTTAGATGTTTTACACATAACTATGTTGATAAGTGTGTTATCAGTAATGTCTGTTTTCATCACTGTCGCTAACTCTCTGTTACTTCAACTCAGAAATAGTGTTAATACGGGGTTAGCGATAGCGGTGAAAGCGGACATAAATTCTCAACTTTAATGCTACTCAAAGAAAATTTGATGTAGCGTTTCTGATTTTACAGAGGTCCTATAGTGTTGCAATAATTTGCATCAATGATAGCTGACTTAGTAATTATTAGTGATGTAACAGACTGCCGGTTCAGGTTCAGCAACATTTTGGACTTCTGGACCAATCTATAACAGAGGCATTTACGCAAGAGAAATATTCTTAATCTGATCTAGGGAGCTAGGTGTATGATGTAGGTCTTAAGTTGTAGGAGCGGCCAGCCGTTTTGACCGGTAGCGGATCTGTCGTCTTTGTTGCCTGTAGTTAATATTGATTTTAGAGTCCCAGAGCTAAAGAAAATAATAATTGTTTGTACGAAACCTTTTGCATTTGACAAGCATTTTTGGGAGGCCCATGGCGTTTCAGTGCCCAATGCTACTAGCGCCGTTGGCGTTATGATAAATCCGTTCCTAACTTTGATTACAAGCACAAAGCTAAGAGAAAAGTATTTGCATAAACACGTTGGTTGTCTGTTTTGGGAACAATCGACAAATTCACCGGTAATTTCCCGGTATTGGATAGTAGTGGAAAAAATGCAAATGCGGTTTTATATTCTGATTGAGTGATAAGGTTGCGGTTGGTTGGAAATTACTGGATGTACAGGTAACATAGAGAGCAATTGAAAATTAACCAAATTTACCAGGAAGATAGAGGTAGAGTCGGTGTAACATATAGGTCAAACAAAATTTCTAGTACCTAATTAATTTCTGTTAATTCGATTTTATAAAATTAATCAACAATCAATCAATTTCCCAATGAGTACTACTTCATCATACAAAATGATAACAGTTATCATTATGTCAATAACAAATAATATGAGAAATTCTGTCATCAATATCAGTGGCGCCTCGTTAATTCATTTCCTAAATCTTACTTTAAATTACAAATAAGAAAAAATAATACTTACGATTGTTTTGTTGTTTTTGTTCTCTGTTTGCAGAAAATGCGACACGATTCTGTTTCCCAAATGGTACTTGGGATCAATACATCAATTACACATCATGTAAAGAATTATCAGTATTAGAAGTACCCGAATTGGAAATAACAACAACCATTTATTTTATTGGTTATACATTGAGTTTAGCTGTTTTATTAGTTGCCGTTTACATATTTTGGAAATTTAAGTGAGTGTGAGCCGAAAAAATAAGTTGGAGGAGTTGAATCTCACTTAAAATTTTAACAAAGTGAAGAGACCACTGCTCCACTTACTTTAAAATTGCTCAAAAATTCTTTTATCTAATTTCGATGATGGTACTGTGATGGTAGGTAGATGAGACGTGGCAATCGGCCGTCATATGGAAGAGTTAGATCTGGCAATTGTGGATACATGCAAAGATCTAATCTTCCACTCAAAGGCCTTTTGCTTGACGGGAAACGGAAATTGAAACGTTTCAGTTATATCGAAATCTAGTGAAATTATAAATAAAGAGGGGACAGTTATCACGTATAACGATGAAACACATTAATAAAATACACAATTCTCTAAGCCTATCTGTGGAACGGTGACGGCTTTTATAGGATGGCCCATCCTGGACTGTTATCGATATCTATAGCCAATAACGTGTATCGATTACGAAGATGAGATCCACGTAAGTCTATAGCTGTGTTATCGTTCTACAGGTGGGTCTCGCATCATCATCATCATCTACGATTTTTTTTTTGTTTCGAACGGAAAATAAATATGAACGTTCTTAGAAACTGTTATCGAAATTTTTAACGAAAATTCCCTCGAATTTTCAATTTTAACATGAATTTAGCACAACCAGAAAAGTTGAAATAAAGCAACTTTTACGCATATTTACAAAACCGAAAACCTCTTTCATTGCTATGAAAATTGTAAAAGTTGTTGATCATCAAAGCGAACGTGTATATAAAAAAACTCCTTAACGTTGCTGAAAATTGGTTTTTTTCTCTTAAATCGGGATTAAATTTCAGGGATTTGCGGTGTCTACGCAACACAATTCATATGAATTTGATGTGTTCCTATATACTTTCCGATTTTATGTGGATTGTTGTCTACAGTTTACAGGTAAATTTTTCTGATTAATCAAAAATTCTACACGTATTTATTTGTTTTGTTGAATGATGATAAACACTTGAAAATTTAGAACATATTTGCGATTTAATCTTATCATGTTAAATTTTATCAATTTTAGAAAGAAAAATCCAAAGTTTTCATATAATTTTCTAATATTTACTTAACCAATTGATAATCTGGTTAAATTTTATATCGATAAACAAATATTTAATAAATGTTGTTTTTTTTTTGTGTGTGTGTGTGTGTTGTGGTTGTTGTAACGAGGTCAAATGGGTTACACCTCAATTCAAATGATGTCATTTATGGTTAATTTTTAATTTTAATTTTAGGTGCCCCTACAATCCAATAAAGCTTTCTGTATATTCTTGATAATTCTATTGCATTATTTCCATTTGACCAATTTCTTCTGGATGTTTGTTGAAGGTGAGTTAATCCGCTTTATTGTTGCGTTATTATCAAATTCCTGCAAATTCTAAAAGAAAACAATCTCAATTCTCCCAAGTAATCATCAAAATTATTGCCATTCATAGCAACTGAATGTCTACAAGCTGAGTTAATTCAACCATCAGTTATAAGCATATACAGGTTGAGACATTCATTTAGGAACATAAAAGAAACTATAACTACAGTGTTGAGGGTGGGTAATTTTATAAATATTCTACTAGCTATCTCTTTTTTATCCAGATGAAGGCTTATAAGACTGTCTCGGTTCTTGTAGTTTCTCCTATATTCCTAGATGGAATATCTCAACCTGTATATGCTCTATTAATACAAATTGATTGAAATTGCAGGTCTTTATTTGTATATTTTGGTGGTGAAAACTTTCACTAGCGAGAATATCAAACCACGCATCTACGCCATTATCGGATGGGGTAAGTGTTGTATTTTCCACATAAACATCTTTTTTTTTATGATTAGAACAGGTGTACTTGATTGCAAAAAAAAACATAATCCTATTGTAGGATATTTGAGAATAGGGAAGCTTCTTAATTCGATCTTTCAAATCGGAGGGCCTTTATAGATTCTATAAGTAACGATCAATTTTCTTATAAACACAGTTATTAATGTTGGAATGTCGGTGAAAATTTGCCCTACATCAATCAAAATACCATCATCGCTTTATTATTTGTCAAATTGATATTAAGTTTGAATATTCAACGGTATAGGTCGATCATTAATGTGGACGTTTTAATAAATGATGGAAGGTAACAGAAGGTAATTAATATTGAAATATTTGTGTTTGAAAACGATAATATTACTCTTCATTTCAATTGCTCTGTTATTGTCAAGTTTACCAACTCAAACACTCTAGAGTATATACAGGTGGTGATAAAGTTCCGTATCAACCTTATAATTTGTTTATTGAACGTTTTTCCAAAAAAACGCCGAAACAGGTCGATTTTGTTTTCAGCTATGATCTCATCGTAACTTTTTTCAAAATAGCAACCCTCTCTTTTTTTTAGCAGAAATATAATCACCACTTTCTCCTGAATACAGTGATACCCCATATTATGAGTCTGTTGCGTACCGTTTGTGAGATATTGGGATATTTTTAGAAAGTTAGCTAGATATCTATTGAAAGCTCCTTTGAATAACATTTTTTCTAAATGGAATAGTTCGCAACAGACCCCTAACATGGAGTACCATTGTACTTAGGAGAAAATGAGGATTCTATTTCTGATAAAAATAGAGGAGGTTGCCATTTAAAGTTACGATGACTAGTGCAGAAAGGACAAATCAAATCGACCTGTTTCGGCGTTTTCTAAGAAAACGTTCAATATAAAAATTTTTATCACCACCGCTGTATATCTACTTCAACAACTTTTTTTTTATTAGTTTGAAAAAACTCGGATTACCTATTAAAGTTGTCGAACTATACTTTCAATCAGAATTAATTCGATTTTGAAAAGCTGTCAATTCGGATCATCGTTGTTGGGAAAACAAACTTTTTTTTTGTAATAACTTTACTGGTTGATTGTCGACAAATATTGTCGAATTTCGGCCAATTGATTGACAATAAAGCTATCTGATAATAATGCTGTGAAATTGAAGATAGCGATAATGATCGTGATTTGTTTAGAATCGAATTTCAATATAAGAATAGTTGATGAATCGTGAATCTACAAGAGTTTTCTTAGAGAAATTTCGAATATTATTTCAATAAATCATTTCTATTCGTACATATTGTGTGTGTCTCAGCAGAATTTCATCTTTCCACCCATTCTGATTTTATTAATTTATTGATTTTCGAGCAAATCGTACACGTCCGTAAATTCCACTCTGCTGTTTTTGATGTTAAAACTGCTCATTTTACAAAAGTAAATTAAGGCACGAATTAGACGAGCATTGCTTCTTTTAGCTTTTATTAAAAAAAAAAAATGTATATCAAATATTTCTATTGCCTTAGGATTCGGATTAACACTAAGACAACAGTTGTACGTTAGTTATACCGTCCGGTGTCAATTTGCATGGTTAGATGATAAAATAACAATCCTGGACAAACGTTTTCCTAGTTAATTTAAATTCATTTTAATATTCTGTTAAAATTGTAAGAAACCACCGTATCACGAGTCATTTTCATAAGCCTCCGGTATCTAATTTTGTTGATATCATTCGGTAAGATAAGTACACCGCCTACAGCTAGACATGCTTTGAATTTCTTTTATCATATTTCCAGGTGGGCCAATAATCTTCGTATTATTATGGGGGAGTGCAAAAAGCTTTACATTACCGTTAGAGGACCAACAGGTGAGATTGACATTTGACAATTTCAAACTTTTAATTGGTAAAGTTATAAATTCAAAAAATATCGTCAGTTTGATCCGCTTATATTTTTTTTTTTGGGGGGAGACGACGTGAGATTGATTTTTGTTTATTCAATTCGTTTGAGAATTTTCATCAAAATAATCTCACACCTCAATTTATTGATCGCAATTCAAACTTATTTCTATTACAACAAGTAAATGTTTGTTCAGATTAGATGATTTTTTTTTGTTGTAAATTTTCAATATTAGACCGATGAAGTAATCGTCTATAATTATTTTTAATTTGTCTTATCGACAATTGCACCTGTACAAACAGTGTTTTTCATTAATTGCGTTTAATTGATGATGATCATGATGATAACAGAAATTTTCTTTTACACCAACAGGCTGGTGAACTATTCCGAAGTTGTCCATGGACATCTCACCCATACGATTGGATCTATCAAGGTCCTGCTATGGCTGTTTTAATAATAAATGTAATCTTTCTATGTACAGTTATGTGGGTGAGATATATGCTATAAATTTGTGTATTTAACAAAATACGAAATGTTACATTATTTGGAATAATTCAAGGTGTTGATAACGAAATTACGTTCAGCTAACAATGTTGAAACACAACAATACCGAAAAGCTGCCAAAGCCCTACTTGTCCTCATACCACTACTTGGTGTCACTTATGTATTGGTGATTGTTGGACCAACTGAAGGCATGTCACGTAGAATCTACGACAGTATTCGAGCTGTTTTGTTATCAACTCAAGTATTACAAGAATTTACGAGATTGTTTTTTTTTCTTGTTAAATAAAATTCTATTTTTCCCAGGGTTTTACTGTAGCATTATTCTATTGTTTTTTGAATGCCGAAGTCAAAAATACAGTACGTCATCATTATAATAGTTGGCATACACGTCGTACATTAGGATCACGTCGTACAAGATTCTCATCAAGTCGTGAATGGTCAACAAATACTAGAGATAGCATGCGGTATGCGGGTAGATGGGGTGGTACTAGATATTAAAAAAACCAAACAAACAAGTTTTTATAGTCTATATCAGAGTTACAACTTCTTCAAGAAGCGTGGATCAACCACATCGGATTGTACAACAACAACAGTTGTTGTTGTGCCATATCCTAGGATAACGCAACAAATTCGAAGTACATTCTTTACAACAACATCACCATCATCAACAACAACATCACCGTCTCACGAGGCTGGATGAGACACGCCACCACGACAGGACAGACGGTACATTTAGCCCCCTTTTCACTAATTTTCTATTCTACCTTTTTGAATGATTTATTGACGGTACCACCTATATACCTTAATTAAACGTACAGCACACACTCGATTTTCTGCACGATATTCTTACAATTTTTGCACGGTGTATATACGTTTAAGATTACAGGTTTGAATTCAAGTCTGCACTAAATTCGATTAATATTTATTGAAAATTGTATGTTTATTTATTTAAATTATTAGGGCAACTATGGGTACACTCCTTGAAGAGGAAGGCTCCCGTTCGTCCTCTCGTGGCAATTCAATACCAAATGCTGATCCAACGGAAATTATAACAAAATACACATGAATGTATACCGCCCTATTGTGTGTAATGACCATTTTCTTGTTGTTTCTTAATTGTCTGAACATGTACCAATTTAGTAAAAAAATACAATAATTAATGTTGGATGAACAAATAAAACACAAATGTAATTTGAATTCTCATTTATTTGCTTATCATCGACATTCTCTTGTTTATTATTATCAACAATATTCAAGATTGGATCGATTTTAACAGGTAGTAGATGTTTGATTGGTTCAATGATAACAGAACGTTCCAAAAACGTGACTTTCTTCTCTTGCAAACATTGTATGTTAATCCCTAAATTTGTAGCGATATTACTTGGTGGAAATACAATATGTATGCATTTCTGCAAATACGGTACAAGATCATCAGCAAAACACATACATAATCGTGTAAATGCATCTTTTGAATTGGCTGTGAAAGCTTGTTGTTCTTGTCCGTATAGTATTAAGATTGATTTTGCAATAAAAATCAATGATTCTTGTAATGATTTTACAACAATCATTACAACAGCTATCGGTGGACATAATTTCAATTCATTAAAACCGATTAGAATATTATTTAGAAATTCAGCTAATGGATAGAATTCTAATAGAGTATCGGGTGGTTGTAGGGGATCATCGTTTTTCGTTTGCCACGGCACATTTGGATGGTTTTTATTGATTAATGTGAAATATTCCATGTTTTTTTCGAAATTATCGATAGCTTTTTTAATGGATAATTGGAAATTTTCAGCGATTTTTTCCGTAAAAATCGGTATCAACATCGTTCGAAAATCACAACCAACTTTACTGAACGACACACCAAAATACATACATTGTGCTAGAATTGATTCAATCGATGATACACCACGATTAAGATCATTTTGGAGAGTTTTCAAGAATTCGTTGATTTTCTCACGTATCCATGTGAAGAATATCACATTTTGATTGATCTGTTGACTTCGATAAGATGCTAACGGACTATGTTCATCATCATTGAAGATTGCACGATACTGTGTGATAATATTGAATAGATTGACTCTAGTAATTTCAACTGTTTTGTTTAAATGATAATTAGCTGAAATTTGATTTGTTAACAATTTGAAAAATACAACAATTCTACTGAAATAACCCTACCATCATCTTTGGGGATTGAATCAAGACACGAGTGTAACCAAGCATTTCTTGTTTGTAGAAACTTCAATCTTAATTCAGTTTCTGTAAACACTTCCATTCGTCTTAGATGACTAACGATTTGTAAACATTTCGGTAATGTTATATCTTGCCGTAATTGTGATAACAATTGGTGTAACATCAACAACCATGCTTTATCAACATCAGACACAATACTCTACAAAACAATAATGTTAATATAGCTATTTTGTTGATACGATATTGGTTACTTCAAAAATCGGTATATCCGGATGTTTATTGTGTAATTTCCGTACATAACTAGCCAATTCTAAAGCATCCTCATATAAACCATCTGTAATAAACGAATTCATCAATTGTGGTAATTCTAAAATTTCCAATAATTGTGCATTTCTCGTTAATGTCAACGAATTTAAACGGCGTAAATTTGATATTTCATTCGTCTCAACACCGAAACGTTCACATTTCTCTTCAAATTTCGGTATATTCATCAATAATTCATCTAATTTCGTTTCAATTGTATTGAATTGTGTGAATAGATCACATGAACATTGTCCAGTTTCAATGAATGTTTTATAATTTGTTATTGCCAATTCTTGTGTTTGTTCCAATAATAATGTTTTCTCATCTTGTAAACGATGTGGTTCTTTTATTAAATCATCAAATTTATATTTGCCTAATTTTGTAAGATAATCACGGAAATTGAGGTTATATTCCCATTCAGCTGAAATAACAATACACAAATCAATAAATTACCAATTATTTAGCTGCAAATAATTGAATTACATGGATAACCATCGGGGAATAACAATTTTAATAAATTATTCTCTTCAGAATTCATAATTTTATCGTTGAATTTAACGAATTAAGGTTATGTACAACTGTCATTTTTGTTGTCAACGTCAACAAAACTAGGTTATGGCAAATATTTGAATTTATTCGAAAAAATCGCCTAAAACACCAATAAAATCATTAAATTCTATCAGAAAACACTATAATTACATTAGGCGATCATCAAATATAGGTTGAGGTAATTCAAATATTATTTATTTAAAAAAAGTTTAATTAACAGTGGAATTTGAGGTTATGTTGTTTGTTTTCTGAAAAAAAATTCTATTTAGATGCCGGCTGAAAATATTTTATATTCTGAAAAGTATAGTGATGATAAATATGAATATCGACATGTAATACTACCACCAGATTTAGCAAAATTAGTACCAAAACAACATTTAATGTCTGAAACTGAATGGCGAAATTTAGGCGTACAACAAAGCCCTAATTGGGTGCATTATATGTTACACAGTCCTGAACCGCATGTATTACTCTTCAGACGGGCACTTGTACAAAATTCGTGATTGATTTATTCAGAATTAGATCAATAAAGGTACAGCTGTGAATTATTTTTGAAGATTTTTCGATATAAAGCTTATATTGATACGAAAAAGAGATTTTTTAATATTTATTGATTTGTTAAATTAACAAAAAAATGATAATAAAGACGCAAACTGATATAAATTGTTTAAATGTTGTAATTACCCGCCAAAACTGCTAACATTCGACTCGAACGCTCGTACACTCGAATCGAATAATTAAACGTCAACTTGACAGATGACGTCTATCCTATTGTTATTGTTAGTGTCAGACAATTATCGATAAATAAATAATTACTGCGATTGAATTTTATAAATTTTCCAATATATTTCCAACAAAAAACATCATTTTATTTGTAAATCATCCAATAATTCGTGTAGTGAATGCAAAAATTTTGAGGTTAGTTTTGTGATTTATTATTTCTAAACAATTGTATTTTTTAATTGTTATTTGTTGTTAATAGATGCCTATCTTGTACAGTGTTGTATCAAGGGGCACTACAGTCCTTGCCCGATATGCGTCATGTGCTGGCAATTTCGCAGAAGTCACCGAACAGATAATTGGAAAAATACCACCGCACAATGATAAACTCACATATTCGCATGGGAATTATCTGTTTCATTATATTAGCGAAGATTCGATTATCTATATGTGTATTACAGATGATGTAATGATCGTAATTTATGATGTTTTCATAATTTTTAATTTTTGTGTGTTTTTTTAAAGGAATTTGAACGTTCAAGAGCCTTTTTATTCCTTAACGAAATCAAACGACGTTTCCAATCATTATATGGTAATACCGCAACAACCGCAATTGCGTATGCAATGAATACAGATTTCTCACGTGTATTAGCCAATGAAATGAAACATTATTCCGAATCGAGAGATGTTGATACAATTTCAAGAGTTCATGGGGAATTGGATGAACTCAAAAATATCATGGTGAAAAATATCGGTAATACAACACCGAATCATATCCAATACATACCATTGTAATGATTTATACTTTTAATTTTTGGAATTTTAGATAATGTGGCAATGAGAGGCGAGCGACTTGAGCTATTGGTTAATAAAGCTGAGAATTTGAATAATGGGGTAATCAATTCTCTTATCAATTTTGATATATATATAATAGAGATTTTTTTGTACTTTCAGTCTGTAACATTTCGGAAAACTAGCCGTAATTTGGCTAGATCGATGTTTTGGAAAAATGTTAAACTTTACGTTATCATCGGATGTATATTGGCTGTGATTGTTTATTTTATTATTTCTATGGCTTGTGGTGGATTATTATGGCAAGGTTGTTTAGCTAAGAAATAATAGATTTCCATCTTAATTTGTATATAAACAATAATTGTTGGAAAAACTATATTCTTTTTTATTGTATTATTTCAAAAAATAACAATTAAGCATATAGATACAAGTTAATTTATAAGTTTTCTAATTAAGTTCACGTTAAAAATGTATTGTTATTAGTAATAAAGTTTTATCAAAGTATTTTGGTTTTTTTTCGTCAACCAGAAACCTCAAAACTACCCCTAAACAATCAAAAATACCACAAGAAATGTAATCAATCTCAATTAAATGTTGCTTTTGTCTAATTGATACAATCACTTTTTCCCTAGTCCCAGATTTCCATAGCTACAGACATTATTTACTTTATTCGAGAGAATCCCAATCTGTTTACATTTAAATCTGATACCGGATAGTAACAACTAACCACAACTGGCCGTCTATCGTAATAATAGTGTTAGTAGTAGTAGTAGTAGTAGTACTCTAGGGATGGACTTGTGACATGAATGAGTTTTTTCCCACTACAACAACGTAAAATCAATCTACTACGAATGAAGGTGGTCTCATTTGATTTTCCAATAGAAATCAATACGTTGATAATACTTGTATGAATTCACCCTTAGTAAACTACCCTATTGGTATACACACCCCCTACTCTACGCAGGATGTATCGCTATGTCGTTGACTCCGGTCGTCGTCGTTATGCTGCAACTTTTAACGTGAAAGGGAACCGAATACACATCAGTTCGTGGAGTGGAGTGCTGTAAGGCGTTAACGTACACAGATCCCGTTATTGTAACAAATACGAAATAGAATAAAGCGAATACATCAATGTAACAATGTAAGAAAATAAAACGCGTAATTTCTAGATATATAAAAAACATTGTTTTTTTTTTTTAATATAATTAAAGGAAATCCCCGGAAATGTAAGGAATAAACAATAATTGTTGTGAGAGGAATTAAAAAGAAAAGGCGCAATCATGGATGATAGTTCACCAGATTTAAGTTTGAAATTACGACGTGGTTCTAGTGATTCCCGGGATTCATTCTATATGGATCTTGATAAGGGTATCGATTCGGATATTGAAGAAATGGCAACAACATCAGCAGCCGATTTAGATACAACAGCTACACCGACTGCTCCTGGACATGGAAAAACTGATGCTGAAAGGTGAGCAATATAAGAGAATAATCCAGCGCTAATGTAGGAGTGTGATAGTCACATTTTCGCACAAACATGCAATGTAGAGAAAAGTTAATTTAATGAAATTTGTTGTTGGTTGTTTTATAATTTATGGTGGCTATTACCTGCATCCTTTGGGATCCATTCGAATTGCAGCTTGGGGATGTTCCCAGCCTAAACTATCATTCACAACTCTAATATGTTATGGTGGTTTGACAAATTACAGTTAACATGCATGGTAAAATTAACCCAAAAAGTTAGGGTAGAAAAATCGAATTTCGTCCGAGAGACTATACATTTTCTTTTCAAATCTAATATCCTGCATTTTCTCTTATTTTACTTAATGAATATTCTATTTTGAAGGTTTATTGTCATTAAATACGGTGAGAAGAGCCTATTTTCCAGCTTTTCAAACATTATGAATAATTTTACCATTTCACAGTGACAATAATCTGTTTTTATGGAACTCTCCGACTACCTGTCTGTCCCTATCTGATCTGTGAAGTTTTGTAATTTTTCTTCGTAACACTTCATGAATTTTAAATATTATGAAGGTTGACAGTGTTGGAAGATTTTATAACACATTTCATCTAAAGATAGAACCCATAAAGTGTTTAGCTGTTGCTCCTATATCAATGTCAAGTTCAATTATAAAATTAAACCAAATAGATTAGAGTAAAATCAAATTTTAATTCATATATGAAGGTGCTTTGTTTTGCATAATGATAGAGGACATGGGAAATAATTCGCCCTCTTTAAATCATTTAGATTCGCTTCAATAAGATAATTGCTCAATCAGATGTGGTTTACCCTTTTAAACAAACACAACCAGTCTCTATTAAACTATAAGGGTCTTGGTGTTAATACAAAATGGTGATTTTGATAGTTTGAAGGCCATTTAAGAGGTAATTTTTCTATTTTAATCAATTCTTTTTTTCATCTAAAAAGAGATGTATATGCGTCAACAAATTCATCCAGCAGCTGTTCGGCTGTTACTATTCTATTATCTCTACTCTTTATAATTTTAGATCTTTTATGTTGTGATGTTGTATTTAAATAGAACAAGTGTTGTTTTCTTTAGAGGCAAACAACAAGAAAAAAGAAACAACTATTGAGTTGAATATATGAGAGATTTAATTAATTCCAGCTTTCTTTTTCGACGAAAATCTAAAACCGGATATCCATCAAATTTTTCAAAAAAGAAAACAACATTTATTTACTGTCATAATTCCTATTGTTTGTCTAGTTGGCCAACAATACCACCACAAAATATGAGCGGCGGTAGTCGTAGTAGTGCTTTAGGCGGTGGTGATCCCCTATTACCATCACCAGCATCCCCCTCAGCTGTGATCGTATCACCGGAAACGCTCAGTCATCATTCATCGCCAACAAAGTCATCCCGACCATTACCGCATGTCCAAATTTCACAACCCCCAAAGTAAGATGTCTTTTATTATTATTATTATTATTATTATTATTTTCTATTTTCTAATATGTTTATGTGTTTAGAATGTTATCAGCAGGACCGTTAATGGTAACACCTTTAGGTTATCATCAACAGTTGCCTGTCATGAGACGTCTTTCACGAGCTGAAAAGCAAATTGAATGGCGACAACTTGGGGCGTAAGTTGAATTCATCCATCTATATATATAGGGGATTTGTTAGTTGATAAGTGACAATAATGGTTAGTTATAACTAAATATAACTTTGTCATGTTGAACAAAAAGATGATATGATTTATGGTAAAGTTTCCAAAATCTTGTTTGTTGAGAATTGGATTCGGATTTCAGAAACATGGGGGTGTTTGTTAATAAGTTGCACACTGATTAGATACCGCAATTTATAGATGAGCAAGTTTTTATCAATTAGACATGCGATTTGGAAAAGCTACTTTCGTTATTGCTGAATAACACTTGGAATAAAAAGCACATTTTTTTTCTATACTACATTTTCAACATGAATTCACTCTCGCATCTAGTTTATAAAAGGGTGAAAAATTGAACTCTTCATATTGCGCCAACCCTATTCAACTAGCTCTCTTTATATATCGCCGTTGTAACCACTTTCTCCCCTCAGACAAGAAAATTACATACATGCCAATACATAAGTATATATTTTTTAAAAAAATCGTGTTGCATTTAATTCATACACAAGGACAACATCTTAAATCTACCACTTTTTTTGTATTTTCCTCCCCTCTTGGTCGACAAAACACGATACACACAACATTTTATCGATTTTCTTCTCGTTTTCCTTTCCATCATGCCTGTTATTGTTATCGTAACATTACTATATTCTTTCATTGATAAACACCGCATATATACGATAAGGGCGAGTGAAAAATCACAATTTTATCGTTTACAATTATTAATATTGGAGGGATGTTGTTTGGCATTGATAACAGTTGTGATTTATGTGTTCTCTATTGGCTGGATCTTCTAGAGATGCATTAACAACTACACTGTCAGCATTGTATGGAAAATTGTTGGTTGTGATGGGAACGGCATTTCCTATGGCGGAAGTAATATCAACGTACGTCCCTCCATCATTCTATGAAGCCTATTATCTTTATTTATATATTGGTAGCATGTTTTTCCTTTTATACATGTATATGGTATTGTTACGGGATAGAAGGAGGAGGAAACGTGAAGTTGAAGCTAATACGAGTAAGTTATTATTTTGAACGTTTTAATCACAGAAGCAATCCAGACATCGGAAACTGAAACTAGATTGAAATAATATCCTGTACCGACTGATATAATAATTAATTTTTTCTTCTTTTTTCTATGCCTCTGTACACAGAAGCAGCACAAGCTAAAAATGAACAAATAACTGATGAAGAATCTGATAATGATTCCGGAGAAGTTACCGCCGATACGGTTAGTTCCCAAAATTATAAACCACGAAGATCATCATTACCGATAATGAAGCATAATCATTATGGTAGTTTTTATCTACGCATGGGAGCTGTTGGTAACTTTTCAAGATGATCCAAAAGAATTTTAAAATTACGTATTTTTGAAAATTTGTAGCTTTTGGTATTGGTAGCATGATCTATTCTGGATTAGAATTTGGCCAATATTTCGAATTAGAAAGGGATACCAAATGCCACAATGTTTTGTTGGCTTTAACACCAGCAACCCGGATGGCGTTTATTTTCATTCAAATGTACTTCATTTTCCTGAATAACGAGGTAAATGGTATAGTTGTTATACAATGATGTCATAGTTAGACCCTAAAATTGAGGGTATAATTATGACGTCACAACCATTTCAAAATAAGCACCATCTACAATTTGATTTTCATAACTAAATAATCGATTGTGATTGGTTGAATTCATCAACTGCCATCTATTGTTATTTTTCAGCAAATTCGTGTTTATAAGCATAAGATAATGGCACGTTTTGGTTTAATGCATATGATTGGTACAAATCTATCAGTATGGTTGAATGTTTTAATTCAAGAAACAAAACATGAAATTTTAACATTTTATAATCCTGAAAATAATTCGTTAAGAATCTCCCATCGTATACCATATAAAACGAATGTTTTGGGTTTACCAGATGTTCATCCGGACCATCCACCCGAAGCACATGGCCATCATATTGTTGCTAGAGGCTTAAAAGGACCACATCATCTTTATGAATGTCGACGTACAAATATTATCGGTTCTTTAGTACAAGATGCTTCACCATTCCTATTCCCTTGTACCATTGAATATAGTTTAATTTGTGCTGCAATACTTTATGTAATGTGGCGTAGTATCTCGAAATTACCACCAACTGGTAATATGAGAGCAAAATTAGAATCAACAGCATATAAACGTAGTCCTCATCATTATTCTGTTGATTGTGCACGCGCCCATAAAGGTCTATTTCTTGGTATTCTATTATTAGTTCTTACGATAATTTCGTTAATTTTATTTTTCGTATTAATCTCTCGTTCAGATTTCGTGGGATTAGCGGTAATCGAAGTGAATATTTGCGAATTAACACTTTATGGTTTAACAACATTAGCAGCAATTATCGGTATGTGGCAAGTGCGTCAATTGAAATACGATGGTACAAAGAATCTACAACTCGATAATATTTTACTAGTTGGTGCCCAAACTGGCATGTTTATCTATAGTACATTCACAATAATCGGTGGACAATTTACAATACAACGTAATACGGTTTTAGTGCTAGTTACAGCATTATCATCATTGCTTCAAACAACATGTCAAACGATTTTCATTTTGGATGCATCACGTCGTTCTTGTGTAACACCGGAACAGATACGTCGTAAACCGGGTAGGGAAATTGTTACATTTCTACTTGTAACGAATCTAGCTATGTGGGCTATAAATACATTGGAGAAATCTAGAGCTGAATCGCATCCAATACAATTGCATTTTTATGGTTTATGGGCATGGACGATTATTACACATGTTTCAATGCCATTAGCGATATTTTATCGTTTCCATTCAACTGTATGTTTGTGTGAAATCTGGAAACGAGCCTATAAAATCAAACCGACTTACATGTAAATCGAATTTCTTTACGCATCCATTACTTATTTGTTTTTTTTTTTGGATTTAGACGATTGACTGGAATGGAAACAGAGGCATTTATTGATCCAGCTGTGATAATTATCGGGATTTTCCCCAATAAGATCGACTTTTGCACTCACAAATAACATAATTGTATTTTATGATAAACGTGTAAATTACATAATTAACTGAAGAAGTAGTTATAAGACTTCGATAGTAATCGGATCATCTAGATTTCCAGAAGGATTCAAGTCCTTTTGGTGCAATTTTCGTACACAATTTTGTAACAAAAATTACTTATTTTCAGATAATCGTTTTATATAAAACTGAAGAAACTGATAGAATTTAGACAAATTTTACAATTCCGTCTTCCTTGTAGCTGGTAATAAAGTACAAATCCTATAATTAACAGATCAGGTGTAGTTGTATTAATTAATTAGAAGTAACTGTCTTTGCCATATCGCAATTTGCTCATACAAATTTATTTTTCCACAATTTTTACCAAAACTCAACACAACGAGACTACTACTACTACTACGCAATTTGTATTCTCGCATATATCCTCATCTTCAACTGTACCTCAAATACAATCATTTGGAAATGTTACAAATCGTGATCGAGATGGAGATGGGGGCTCGATTCGAGTTGGAGAATACAATTAATTGTTCTTTTATATATTATATATACATGTTATGGGGATCAATATTTCGTAGTTATTATTAGATTTATTGTCTGGTGCAACAATTGCTAGTCTTAGATGTTTTGTCATAATTTCTATTTAGAATTTTATTTAATCAGTGCCAAACAACAATTATAATCAAAAATATATATATATTCGTCAGTTATGTGCCATATTGGTTAATTTTTGAATTGTTTAGAGATTTTTTCTGTGTTTGGAAGACTTTTAGCAGATTTGTTTTCGGAGCGAAATTTGTTAAACAATTTCTAGCACATTCCTATAATGTTTGTAAATAATTTATTATTTATAAGTAATTTGTTATTGCATTTTACAGTTTTTATTGTATATATTATATTTATTTCAATGTTAATTTTAATTGCAAATTATAATAATGAGTGTAATCAGTTCGAAAAATAATTAACACAAAAAAAAGCGCAAAGAATAAAAATATTACTCAAACGATAACTTGTTGTTTGTTTTTTTTTTAATAGAAAAAGGGCAAAATCCTTCTTACATCGTACAAAACGCATAGTAATCCCATAGTGACTCAGCTGAACTATTTCTAAAACAATGCAACAAGGAGATTGACTAAGGGATTGTTTCACGATCACAAAAATATCATATATCAAGTCATCCTGGGACGACTATATAATTATGGAGAGTTATGGCATAACTGTACAGCATTGTTTGATTAAAAATGATTTAGAATTGAAGAATTCCGAATAGAGGGTGGTTGTTATGTAATAGATGGTGAAGACCGGAACTTGGCACCCCCTCAATCTAACGTCCCCTTTCTAGTAACAGTCGTCACGTGATGTAAATATAGTAGTAGTAGTAGAGAGGGGAAACACCAAAACATGATGGAACGCATTCTATCAGACTTTGTTGTATAGTGACGCAATGCATCGCGCGAACTTCTAACAAATTCGATTGCTGGATGTGGTGGAGAAGATTTTTTTTCTTAATTTTGTCAAAACAATAATAACAATAATAATAATAGAGTACAAAATCCACTTTTGTGTATTAGAAGACGAATTTTTTTACAAACTGTGGTCGATGATTGCAAAATGGAAAGGTGAGTGATTTTCAAATTTGTTTAATATCACCCTATTTCTATCCAAAATCGAAAAAAATCGAATAAACATCCCCTATTTCTATTATATATTGTAAATTTCAATTCAAAAACGATTTGTTTGTATCTGATATTTTTCAAAAGGGTAGTAGTGTAATGTGTGGATTCGATCGGCGTCGTTGGCGTCACGATGTCTCTTTGTTCCACAACAACATACACTATACAAGAATGAAACAGGTGTTTGTTTTGTTCTGTTATCCTACTAGTGGATACTTCTACCCCTATTGCAACTATTAAATAAATAATAAAGTAACAAAACTACTTGTTAGCTTATTCTACACACAAACACAAACCGGGGGGAAGGTAGATTTACACTGTTTTAAATAGAACAAAAAAAATCTAATAATACGAGTCAGGGTGAGTTGACGGATTTCTAAAAAAACATGTGTTATACGTGCTTGTAAGTTTAAATTGTGTCTAAACTAGGGAGAGAAATTTTAATGTGACCACTTTTATGTGTGCGTATACTCGTATGAATTCAATCGACCGGTTGGAAAACACCTGTACAATTTTTTTTTGTTATAGAAATAAATTATAAACAACAACAACAACAACATAAATTTTAATGATTTTTATGTTGGATAATCGGCTAGAGAAATCTTGGAATGTTGAGTTGTTGAAGGGCATCCTAGACAGATATAGAACACCATCTTCTATGTTGAAAATTTGACAGCAGTAGACTGATAAGAGCGTTTGTCATCTGTTTCTATCAAGGCCAGACTTAATTAGGAATTTTGAATTTACACAGTTCAGACGATCAAAATCGAATTTTTCTATTTAACGACTCATCAATCCATTAATTCAAATAATTCTAAACTGGCCGGATTTGCGCTTAAATGATTTTCTATTGCAAAAATCCGAAATAAACAATTGTAAGGAAACTTTTAGTGTTTCCCAACTATTACCGCACCTGTTCGATTGTTTATCTGTACAATAAAGCAAAAAATATTGAAAAAAAAACGTGTTTAAAAGCTTAGTGAGCTTTTGTAGTAATAGCGACGTTGGTGGTCGATTTTAGCGCCGCGACGACAGCGTCCGATCTGGTAAAACAACGAACTAACACCCACATTTCTATAGTAGATATATATACATTTAACTCGTATAAATATATTGAAGAGTTAATGTGTAGAAACACATAACGATTTCAGATGGTTAGACCTGAACGTGTAATTTTGTTTGATTGTTGAAGTGTAGAATTTGCGTGATTTTTTTTTCAAAAGACATTAACAACAATTAGAAAATAACGATGAAATGTATGAAAGATAATGAAGAAAACTGTTAGAATTGCTGAACAGGATTTGAAGAGAAAAGAGGCAATTGTTGATGATGATGACAGAATTCAGAAAGCCATCAAATGTAAAGTTAAAATTGTAAGTTTATCACGATATTATAGATTATAGATTTGGTAAAATTGGCTACAATCCTGTTGTGTATACTGAATTCGAAATAAAACAAATCGTAATACAATCAAAATTCGTTTCAATCGTTTCCTAAAATCCGTCTCCACTATAGATAAAATCATAAAAAGAGCCCCATTTGACACAATTGGCATCTGATTAAACATTAATTCTTGTATACAAAACAATCATGATTTGTTGAAATTACAGTTTACTCCCAATTTCGTTAATTAAATCGCAAATTGATATTCATTTAACACTTGCTAATCAACGAAAAAAAATTAAATTCATATAGTTAGATGATTGAATTTAGGCCAAATGCGCAACGCGCAGCATCCACAAGACATGTCTTCAGCTACAAATCTAACAAATATAAAAATACAACAGTTGCGAGTCCGTCGACCTAATCGTTTTCTGTGTAGTTTTCTAAACGTACTTCTATTAATTTCCTCAATTTAAAAACATAATACACACTCAGAGATGGACATATTAGTGTTTAATTTCCGGTAAAAATATCATTGCTATTAATATTCGATTCATTGTTTTTGTTTCTAACATATCGCATTAAAGTGTTACGATAAGTTTGTTGGAAACGGTGTTTTTCGTATTCTATTTGTGTATGTGTTTATAACAGTAAATCCGGATATAAAGAGTAAGAAATCTTGAAAAAAAAAGAGTTTTGTATGAGAATCCCCAGACGGCATGGCGGGTCGTGTTTGTTTTGATTCAAGTTTTCCACTATTACTACACTAATTTTCATTTGAAAACACATACATCTGTCTCTTTTCAATTGTTGGTAAGTTGAGTTTTCTTTGTTTCCATACGTTTTAAATTAGAAAAACATTTATGTTTATAAAATCTGTTTGTAATCAATATTGGGGTTAGGGTGTGACCTACATTCAAACAACCGTACTTTCTAAGTTATTTATTATTTTTTCTAATTCATCAACCGCTAATTGTTGAATTAATTAACAATAGACGATTGGTATTATTAGTTTTTTTTAATTTTTAATAACGATGTTTAAATCGCACTGTTGAAATTTGGTGGATGCGCCGCTACAAGACCCATACGATTTTGTTATCATTTTTTAATTATTATCATTATTTTTTATTGATTGATAAAGAAAGTGAAATATGGGGGGTGAACTGTATGTTTGGTGGTCAACAGCTAAACTCATTATATCGGAAAATTGACTATAAAGCAGAATTTTGGCAGATCAAACGGTTATTTTGTTGTGTAACCCTTCTATCTAAAGATAAATATAGGATCAGGGTTGATTTTACAACTTAATGAAATTCTTTACATATTATTATTATTATTATTATTCAAAATGAAACTAAAATAAATTCATGTGGTAAATATTTACATTCGAAACAATCTACTTCCTTCCACATTTCCATTACAATTTCCATTTTTGTCGTCTAATATTCTTACATCATGTGTTCCATAAAGGAAACGTTTACCTTTTATAATTTTTGTAATCATCATTTTGTATTCAAAATAGAGATTGTGTTGTTTTTCGTTTTAGTATAAAATATCTCCAAATATGCAACGGTGTCCGTATATACATGAGATGAAAGAACGTCTCCTTGGGGAGCAAATGGGAATGGAACAGACACCACCAAAGAAAATACCAACACCACCGCCACTAATTATGGACCAACAACAACAACAACAACAAAATTACCATAATCAACAACCTGTCGCTACAATTGTTAAGGTAAATCATTTGTAAAATCACTCGAGTATACAAATATCAACTGTCACTAGCAAATGTAAGATAAATTATATTACACTCGACTGGTGATCAGTGATTACAGTTCGTGATAATGTCAGATTCAGGTCATGGTTCTATTAGAGAATTGATGGTTTAATTTGAAATTGTTGTGATATGATCTCTAGATCATTATTTGATTGTTATAATGTTGTATTACAGTTGAATTCGGATGGTTATGGTTCACATACATCACCAACACATCATCGTGCCGATCGTACACCATTGATGCCTAAAGAGCCTGAAGATGATTTCGAGTATGTTGAGACGTCTGTTCGGCCGAAAAATGCAAAGTGAGTTTTTAAAAATTATATTTAAAAAGGTCAAGGATTATGGAATCAGTGATATTCACTTATTAATGCAAAAAGAGGTTTTTAAATAGGCTGTATCTATTTTTGTTATTCTATAGAGCATTCAGGTGGCTTGTTATAGCCTCGTGTAAAGTCGGGTAGTGGTGGTTATTGATCAATAAATGGTCCACGCAGCATCCCTTCATTTCGTCTATTACAGCCAACATCTATACGTACTCACTACAAACAATATAAAATCTGAATATGTCGAATTCACTATTGTTTCCTATAACTATTCAAAAATTTCCTCCTGTTTCTCATTGTTCAAATAACAAACACAAAACGGGAAATAGTTTCCTGTCAATTGGGTTAATTCCAAATCTCAGTTGACTGATGATCATAATTGTAATTTAATTTCGATAATTAGATGGGTTGGTTTGTTGTTTTTTTATACAAAAATTGGATTTATTTTATTGTTTTGGGTGAGGTCGTGGAGGTCACTAGGTCGAAATCCCGGGCTGCTGCCACCAAAAATCCACCAATGATATAGTCGCAGAACTGGTCACGTGGTAATCCTGCAGCATCCCTTCTTTCTCCTCCTTGTTTCTCCAGTACACGAGAGCTTTCTAGTTTGGTAGCGGTGTTAAGGCGTTCTAACGCCGAGCTTTTGTCGTTTATTTTTCAGAATTTTAATAAAGAACAAATAGAAGTTTTGCGAAAGCAAAAACAAATCCTCATTAAAGTACAATTTTTGTGTTTCGTTTCAAATAATTATTGGTGCTGAGTGTTATAACGGGTATAATAAAAAAAAACGTCCTTTAAACGAATTAAATGTGAACTTTAGAATATTCGTTAAAGCTCCAAGTTCGTCCAAAATACTTTTTTTAATCAATAATGTTATCACATAATGATACTATCGATAATTAATCTTCTAATAAAACCAACAAGAAGTTTATTAAAAGATGTTACAATTTGATCATAGTTCTTCCGGCTTAAAAGACATCATCATCGTGTAATTCATTGATTGATGAGCAAAGATGTGATTTGTAATATCAACGAATTTGTTAAATATTGTTAGATTTTTATTGTTTGTTATTGTAAAATTTTGGCGGGGTTAGAGAAATATTAAATAAAATAAACGCAATAATGGTGGGCGGTGGTGAAATCAAAATTTCTACAGTAGAAGTGGAGAGTGTAGACAATATGGCGACACTTCCTGTTTCACGTACCCATGGTGGTAACGATTTAGCTACTGCTGAAAAGAATAATGCCGCCAACAAAGAGATGGAACTGAAGAAAGTACAACCGAAACCGGATAAAAGGTGTGTGTTTCTCTCGTTCGATTTTGTTGGAAATTTTGTGAATAACGCCCACAACAATGATTTTGATGAATTATCGTGATTAAAATGGAAAATATGTTGGTAATTTCGGTTGGAATCTTGTACAATCACTTGGGTGCTCTTACATTTCCATAGATGCTGGTTAAGACATCTTATAAGTTATTCATCTAGCTGTTAATCTGCTCGTTGGAATCTTTAATGAATTATTAAAATACGAACGTGTCTAATTTGAATTCTAGGCAAGGCTATTAGCCTAATTTCGTAGTATTCAAATCAAAGTTTCAAGTATTCTTGAGGTAGCGAATTGAATGCATTTTTTTGCAAAATCATGCTACTTGTAAAACCGTTGCCGGAAGTCTCTTCCCCGGATTTATCGTTTATCAATCAATTAAACGACAATCGGTGATTAATATCGCCACCATCACACCACACTTTTGATTTGTTTGTGTACAATTTTGTTTGTGGTTGAGTAGTGGGGCTGTTTCAGAGATACAGATCACACAAATTTTTATTGAGATTATTTTTAGAAAATTAGTTCACTAGTGTTAGTTCTAGGAATAACTTTAATAATTCTGCAATGTTTCCATTAAATTGTGTTTCCGACAAGCCTCAGTATGTATTCTTTGTTTTTTATGTACTGAAATTATTTATTTATTTTGTGGTCCAATGAGATTTTGTTTACTGAGGGATCTTCGTTCTGTTTTTAACACACTGTCACTCATTGAAATCGTTTAAAGAATTCTACAATTTTAAAAATGTTTATAAACAGAGTCCAGATTAAAACAAAAACAAAAAAAATATCTAATATTATCGTTTCTATTTATCGTTTCAGGACATCGCTGTTTATCATCATGAGTTTTGTTTATGCGAAACTCTTAATTGTTGTCTGCATAGCATATGTAATATCTGATGTAGTTACACACAACATCCCATTATATTATTATGAAGGTTTCTTCACATACCTATATGGAATGAGTATATTATTTCTGCTCTACGTATTCTGTTTTCTATTACAAGAAAGTTCATGTTGTGGTGATAGTGAACAAACACCAAAAACGGAGAAAATAAAGAATCCACCCAAAGAAAAGACCAAAGAAAAAGAAAAAGAAAAGAAGAAAGAGGAGGAACGTAAGAAGAAAGAAGAGGAACGTAAAAAGAAAGAAGAAAAAGAACGACTCAAGAAAGAAAAGAAGGAAAAAGAAAAGGAGAAAGAGAAGGAAAAGGAGAAGGATAAAGAGAAGAAGAAAGATAAGAAACAAGAGAAGGTAATGTTTACGAAAATTGGCACCGCTGCTTCCAAATCAATTTAACAATAACATTAATTTTACACTAAATAACACACATATGAGAATTTCACTGAAAATTTCTGTATATGATGTGTGTGTGTGTGTGTTTGTTTAACTTTATTTTTGTTTTGTTATCTAATTTGTGTTATTTTGTTTAAAGGGGAGGTTTTTTTTTTAATTACCTTTAACCACTGTTAATCTGTGTTTTAATAATTTCGTTATGTTTGTTTTTTTTTATAATTTTCTTTTATTTTGTTATTAAGTTTGAGTTTATTTTGCGTTGTTGAGCATGTTGTGCGTGTAGAGGGAGAGGTTTCCACGTAAGATGCGCGACATGGTCCAGGAGAGGGCAACATCCCCAACTCACCAGGTGAGTGAAGGTTGGTGCCTAATTAGAGATTTAACTCTCCTTCATATCTTTGTATAGATTTGACTTTCTTTCAACGTTAATAGAGCGGTTCGACTCTTTTGTTCTTTTTTTCCATCTGTATTTTTTTGAAAAGAATGAGTTGCCTATTTAAAAACTGGTTCTGCTATATAGCGCATGGAAAATAGAATTTTATTTCTTTCTTAGTTTATTCCCCTTTTTTATTATGAATGGAATAGCAGGTCGGGTAGAAAACACTAGGCTTTTGTTTGAATTGTAAAGCTTTAAGCCCTCTTGATGTTTTCATTTCTATTTGTCATCCCGGCACTGTTGGATAAAGCTCCCTAGGACTCACACGCACAAACATGATCCATCTCGACACAACCAACAAGCTATATTTTTTATAGCAATGCAAAGTAGCTATACTTTTGAAAAAAAAAAAAATATAATGATAATAAACTTTATCAAAATATGGCTTGTTTGGTTATTCTTATTTATTTTATTCATTATTTTATTTGGTTTTGTGGGGGTAGAGTACATACCGGCGCAACTCCGAAGGGGTGGTTGACGCTGGTCTGGCTGCGGTGCCGGTGCCCGTTGCTGAGATCAGTGCACTATCTGACGCCCCTGTTGTTCCGCAGGAACAATCAACTCCTGCAGCACCGACAGCAACAGCACCACCAACAGTGGCGGCAACAACAGTAGCATCACCACCACCACCACCTCCACAACAGCCAGTAACAGCAGGTCCACCATCAATCAACAATATGATAGATGTGGAAGCTGGTACTGTTTGTAAAGTGAAACGGAAACGGAAAACCACCCAAAACGATCAAAGTCATGGTAGTTTCTTTTTGCGTATTGGAGCTATCGGTGAGTTAGAAACACAGTTAGAAGAAACGATTATTTTTGTATATTGGAATTGTAGCTTTCGGGCTTGGTACAATGATTTATAATGGATTGGAATTTGGAACATTTTTCGAAGTTCCTTTCACATCAGTTTGTTATATGATTTTAAGAGGTGTTAATCCAGTTCTACAGATGGTTTTTACTTTTATGCAAATGTATTTTATATTCATGAATTCAAGAGTGAGTCTACTCGTATTTATCGTTATAATTTCATAGACCAGCATCAATTCAATAATCGTTTCTTTCAGTTAAATATACATCGATTTAAAGTCATAGCACGTTTTGGTTTGATGCATGTTGTTGCTACCAATATTTGCGTCTGGATCAGGACTTTAGTACTTGAATATCTTAAAGAGATCACGGTTTATCATAAAAAGGTGTTGAACATTAGCAATGCACCATATTTTGCAGGTAAACATTTTACAATAATTCGATCACTTATTATTAACGATTTTGATAATAGAAATTGATTAGTTAATTAGATTAGGGTGAAGTTTTACTTTTTATAAAAGCTTCATGTCAGTTCCACGCTCGTGTTTAAAGCTTAGAAATCACTAGCGGTTTTTTGTGAGTGTTTTTTTGACAATTTACAGAAAGTATACGCTTGCACACTTTACGCAACGCAAACACCGTACTAGGTAGTCATGTTCCAGTACCTGACGTTATAAAACCAACAATTGCTGCATTGACGACAACAACAACAACAACAACTATACCCACTGTTGCAACAACATTACGGAATTTGATACGAATGACAACAAATGCAACTACATCTCGATTAAACGATTTGGCAACCACATTACCGACAAGTACTAGACGTAAGTCGCATTGTAAGCTTGTTAACGCTAAGCATGTTTAATTATAAATAGATAGGGATGTAGATTAAAATATTTCTATTGGCATTAACACTACTAAAACCTTATTTAGGCATATTTACAACACCTTCACGAACAGCTCCAACAACAATGTGGAGATTATTCCATACAACACCTAGTACTACCCCAACAACACGTTCAACAACTGCCAGATTATGGCGAGCTATAACAACAACTCTTGCAACAACAACTAGTAGTACAACAACAACAACTACTACTACTACTACTAGTGCACCATCTCGCAATTTTTTCGATTTTAGAAATTTCAATAATTTCGATACTAACAATGTTGTTAATGGTATGCAGTATTTACTAACCAACAATACTAAGAATTTGTAAAGAAATTAATGAAAATTTCGTATATTCCAGTGGCTGAAGAATCAGCAAATGCTATTATTAACGGTTCAGAATATTTTCTACCACCGCAAGCTTTACGACGTTCTTTCAATTATACAACAACAACAACAGCACCAAATATTACAACAACATTCCCATTGAGTTGTGAGAGGAATAATATTATGGGTACAATAGTGCAAGATTCCGCTCCTTATTTATATCCGTTCATTATCGAATATTCGTTAATTGGAGCTGCTGTTATTTATGTAATGTGGAAGCATATCGGCAGAAATCCCAGGTATTTCCGCAACATTTTGTATGTTTTCTTTTATTAAATTTGTTTGTTGTTTTAAAACTCAGATATGTGACACAAGAGGATTTGGAACATCGTCTGGAAGTGATGCTATCTCGTCGTGCCGTTGCAATGGCTCATGCTCAACAAGGTCGTGTTGATTGTGTGGGTGCTTCCAAAGGTCTTTTCTTTGGCTTGTTATTATTAGTCGGCTCATTGATCTGTTTGATATTATTCTTCGTATTGATTCATCATCCTGATTTTGGTTTATTGGCTATTTATTTAGCCGATGTATCACATTGTGTTCTAATGGTGCTCAGTATTATTGCAATAATAATTGGATTTATAAGGTGAATATTTTATAATATATAAGAAAAATGCTTATTTTAAAAATTTCAAGCATGCTTATTATATCGCAATTGTTTAGCATATGATAAATTTCATTAATATTGCCGCTTTTTCTTTCTTTTGCGTTGTGTGCTATTCGCTTTCATCACATACACACACACAAATCCAAACACATTACAATAAAAAATTGGAAGAATTCATCTGAATTGTGCACGACGTAATTGCAGGGTACAATCATTGAAATTCAAAACAGAAGAACAAAGCGATTTGAACGATATATTATTACGTGTATCAGCATTTGGTTTATTCATCTATGCTGTATTTAGTGTGATTGCTGGTCATTTGAATGCCTTCACAAAAGAACCAAATCTTCTAGTAATGATCACCGGTGCTCTATCCGTACTTCAAGTAATCACAATGCAATAATATTTAAATACTATTTTTTCGATTAATTAATGTATTTGTAGGTGATTTTACAATTGCTTTTCATTGCTGATGTATCACGTCGTCGTGTACATCTACCTGAACATGATCGTTCGAAACCTGGCCGACAAGTTGTAACATTTTTATTAATTTGTAATGTTACAATGTGGATAATTTATACATTTGAAATGCAAAAAGTCGAAGCCAATCCTGTACAATTGGAATTTTACGGTTTTCTAGCATGGGCATTTGTACAAAGAACAACATTACCATTATGTATTTTCCATCGTTTCCATTCAGCTGTAACATTAGCTGAAATATGGAAGACCAGCTATAAAGCCAGACTTGAATAGAATAATCATTTCGTTTCTTATCATCATCTAACATTACCACACTATCATGATTATTAATTAACACAGCATTTTTGATAAGTCTGATGATTTTGCTCAGCGATAAAAAAAAAACGTTAGCATTTCTTATTTAAATGAGATCACAAATTGAATTGTTATTTATTTTTTTAATATTTTATTTTGTTCTTGAAATTTTTTGTAAATATTCCCCACATATCCTGTATGCAATCTGTGATTAAATCACCGCTTGGTTTTGTTTTTCAAACAATAAAATTACAATTTGAACAAAAGCCAGTACGCACATTTTCTAAATTTTGTACACACAATACAGTGGCGGCTAGTTTATCCAACACTGTTTTGTTTAAAAAGAAAATTTGGTTTTTTAGATGATTTAAAGATGTCTATTTCCAAAATATATATATATAATAACCATAGAATAGTTGCATGGCTGCTACTACTACAACATTGTAGTAGTAGTGTCATGTTTAGTTAAATTTCCGAAATTTTTATATTTGAAATAATAAATATTAAAAGTGAGCGCTACTTGATAATATTGATCTGTAGTTGTAGCTAAATGTTGGTAATTATGTGTGTGTATATAAGAATAATAACAAAATAATAATAAATAGAATGATGTGGAGAAACGGATTTGGTCAGACTAACAACAAAAATTTTTACTTTTATACAACAAATAACAACAAAAAAAAAACATCATTAGTTATATAAAATAGAGATTATTTGTAATTTTTGTGGACCATCAAAATCACCGAAGACTTAAAGCAAACAAAAATTTATAAAATTAGAAATGTATTTATATTGAAATTCGTCCTACCTTCAGTTCAGTACAAAAATTTTGATTATGGGTAGGACGCACAATGTGTGTAGATTATATGACCAAAAATTTTTAAAGATTTTTGGATAGAAATGAACTCCAAAAGGCGGAAATTTTTTCAAAAAAAAAATAATGCATATTAATGTGATGATTTCGTAATTTGGTATTATACTCTAATCAATAATAATAATAATAATAATAAGAAAATAATAATTGTTCTCATAATAAGTATACAATTTTACATGTAATTAACTGTCTTGTGAAATCTGTGTTAAATTCATCGTAATTAATGATAATTACTTAAATCTATAAGTAATGTTAGATAATTAGAGAGATATATAATCAATATATATGTATATATAAATATTTATTGAAAAACTGAAATCTATATACACGTCTTTTGATTTGTGTTATTTTAAAATGGAAAAGAGACAAGTTTTTGCGTAGGATGGTCAAGAA
>JAZBGY010000320.1:25086-72940 GCA_037414755.1 Lydus trimaculatus | reverse complement strand
AATGTATTGAAGATAAAAAATTAAATTTCCTTATATGCAAAATTAACATTGCAAATTTTTGACATTACAATTGCAAATTCATTATTGACTAACAAACAGTGGCGTGGTCTAGGGGTGCCCGGCCCCCTTCTGATATTCCATGAGAATCATGAGAGATAAATAGTTCAAACTTTTTGATAAACACTTTTCAAAAACATTAGATGCCGTTTAATTGGCTATTGGTTTAATGGTCAAAACAGGTCCTGGCTTTAGTGTCGATTCAATAAAAGTACTACAGTGAAACCAACATATGCGGACACTTCTACAGTACGGACACTCCCCTTTAGGGCCACTTTACCGATATACTAGCACACTACCGTATATTTATATATAAGAAAAACTCCTCTAACACGGACACGGACACTATATTCTTATATAAAAGCTTTATTTAAACCTCTCTCTTGCGGACACCTCAAGTACCTAACGGATAAAATTATATAAATGCAAAGTAAGCCTAACTTGTTATCTTAACTGACTTTGCTATGTTAGGCTTTTCTGCGAATAGATATTGATTATTTTTTATTTTGTTTGGCTGAATTCAATATGAAAATCAGTGTTTAGTATCACTACCTCTTAAAATGACTCCTCATCGTAACGAATTAACTCTCAAAGAGAACAAGTGTTGTGGAAAATTTTTAAATACCCAAAACTTACTTGGCCGCAATATTGAAAATTGAAAAGCCTTAAATATCGTAATTGTAAAGAGCAGGTAGTTGAAGTCTCCAACAACCTTAAACTCTATTATAAGAACACCTCCTATTGCGTACAATATTTTTCTCTCCCATGAGTGTCCTCAATAGAGAGGTTTCACTGTATATTATTTTTCAATTTCATTTGTAAATCGAAGATAAACAGTTTAACGTTACTGTATTTTTAAATAATTAAAAAAAAAACATTAAAGATTTTTTTTTTAACGATAAGCTAACGGAAATCAATATGTCTGTTATGAATAATGGACCTCCAATAACAAAAGCCGAAATTAATATATTATGCATTGAACATAATGTGAAAAAGACAACGACGCACGTCAAATCCGTATATTTTGGCATTGTGAAATTTTTAGACATATTATTAGTAGATTTTGATACAAATTTTATATGTAAAGCTTTTTTGATACATACCATCTAATTTGGTTTTTAATTTGCGTCAGGGTGCGAGTCCACTGTCAAGTTTTGCTTGTACAAGTTGGCTTGTACCAAGAAAAATTGATAATGTATCAGACACTTACAAGCAACTTCTAACAAATTGGATAACGTGTCTTGTTTATGTACAATATTGATTTCTCAAGTTAAATAAATTCTTGAATGACCTATCAATAACTTGTCAAGTTGCTTCATTGTTTTCACAAAGTGCGAGAAGGACCGAAACTTGAATCAATTCCTTTAACCAACATATTGAACAAGAACTTATCGAATATGTAAACAGTTTCTGAATTTCTTGAGGAAGAATTTGTTTCTTTGGGCAAGAATTTCAACGACAAGTAGTACACGTACCACGAGTGATTTCTCGAGTTTTGGTTCAAAAAATTGCTTCGAGTTCCCGTCCTTCTCGTACTTGGTGAAAACAATGAAGTAACTTATCAAGTCATTGACGAGAATTCATTTAACTTGAGAAGCCAATATTGTCCATAAACTTGACAAATCATCCAATTTGTTACATTTCGCTTGTAAGTGTATTAACATTATTAAGTTTCACTTGGTACAAGGCAACTTGAACAAGCAAAACTTGATAATGCAATTTGTACCCTCATAAAGGTTGCAAACTCTCGTCTATTACTACTATTTGGTTGTTTACATAAAGGTTTGTGTTTCACTATTGAACATTAAAGAGACCTGACCAATAACCTGCGGTCTGGATCTTTTTATAACCCGCCGGATGTTTCAATACAACACTGCTTTCTCCTTCATTTTAATCGTTTTCTTCTAACCATTTCCCATTAATAATAAAACAAAGATGTCTAATTATTATTCCTATTGGTATGGATGTATTTCTAAATAATTACAATGAGAATATTGCAATTTAATTAAATCTCCAAATGGTTGTAATTTTTTCGGTTTTTGACGCGCGATAACCATAGGCAGCTTAAGGCGGATTTTGATGTCCTTTCCCTTATTATTTATTGTTAAATAATTATTTATAAAATATACAATTTCACTTTCGTTGACCTCTCATTTAACAATAATTATTATATTGTAACTATCATTTTTAATCGCAGCTAAGGAGTTGATCTTGACCGGTCTTGACGGCATTATTTATTTAAGACAAAGATATTCTTAAATTATACTATTTAAGTTGGGATTAAGTAGGAGAATATCATTTGAACCTGACACAATAAAGCATTGATGATGAATTTTGTTGGTTTCATGTAGCGTCTTCTTATATACGTACCAACTTGTGAGAAACTATAAATGCCAACCACCTGTTGCCTGTTTTTCTGTACTGCTACAATCAAAATTTGTATTTTATATTCGCTTTAGTTTATTTCACAGAATGCGTCCATTTATGCTAAATTACTTTATTCATGTCTTTTAGTAAAAGTAAATTTTTTCAAAAAATATACCTATAGTAGATGAACTATTGAATTAATTGTAATTTACTCTAATTTCATTATTAATTAAGTTGATTTTTTTGTTAACATGTTTTATGTCTGCTTGACGCTTGTACAATTGTGTACTTGTTTCAGCTCACCGTTTGTGAAATTAAATCCACACTTTTTGACCATAAAAATTATATATTTGTTCATAAATTCCATATGGTTAAATTTTTAATGTAAATGTGTTTCAAAAACGAATTTACATATATTTACAATGAACGTGATTAGATAAGAAGATAAATTTCACGTTCTCTGAATAAGATTGAAGTTTGATACTCTTTTTGTTCATTACTTAATTGTCTGATTGTTAATTTGGATGAGATTCATTACTATCTGTGTAAAGTTAATTTGATCAAAACTAGAATTAGATATTAGAAACAGAGAAGAGAAGCAACAATTTTTAATATTACAACTTTAATGATAATAGTTTTTCCTTTTTATTACATTAAATTTTATTTTTTAAAAGTAAATTTATTTCATTTGAATTTTAATTTTTAAACGATTTACTTGAAATTTTCTTTTTTCCATAAAAATCACCGACTTTTATATTTTACCACCTATTTCGCCCATATAAGACTTAAAATGAGAAGACTATTCTAAGATTCAATTACGATAAGCTACTTATTTTTCTTATCAGTTAATAAATAGCAACCTCAGTTTGTTGAAGTAATGAGTACAGTCATTTAAAATGTTCGAAATCTCCTGTTTGTTATAAATGCGATCTTATAAGTATTTTAAATTATTCATAATTGTTTTAATATCCATTTTTATTATATTAACAATAGCTACAGTAATTGTTACAATCAGTATAACTATGAAATTCTAATTAATTAATCGAAAGCTAGATAATTAGAGAAAAATACTTCTATATTTTTCGTCGTATCATTAAAATATTTAAGTTTTGACAATAAAGTTATTAAACTTACTGACAAATCATATTGAAATTTTTTTTTTTTTGCTACAGTACAATTCCAAAACGTCTACTACTGTTTTAGAATATTGAAATAGCAATCATTCAATGATTTACATGGATGATGGTACATCTATCTCACATGTTAGAGTTTTTTTTTTCTATAGTAGAAACGACTATAGAAAAATCGTTAATGAAGGTAGCTTTGAAAATCGATGTCTGTATGTAGATATGATCAGAGTTGAATTCAGTAGCTTGTCGTTATCTCTAAGAAATGTTGACAATTTTACGTTTTAACTGGGAAAACTTGAGGGTATCACTTGTCGAATTTAAATAATGCTAAACATAGAATTTTTATTTAATAAAAATTTGAGAGTTAAATATTATTTTGGAAAAAATCAAAAAACTTGAAGAATTACCAGTTGTTATTATAGTCGCATCGGCGACTTAAGAGACTGACTTTATCAATAAAATTAGGACACAATAGATCGGTATGAAAGAACTTTATAGGGGTGCTGAAATATTGCCAGTAATAAATTTCAAAAAGTCGTAACGATTTTTGTGGAAAAACTACCTGCTTTGTGAGAGTTCGATCCGTTTGCATATTTTTGCAAAAACATCTGTTTATGTTTGCCCAAGACCAATTTTTGAAATTAACTACTGGCAATATTTCAGCAATATATCAAGTTCTTTCATACCGTATCTATTGTGTCCTAATTTTATTGCTAAAGTCAGTCTCTTAAGTCACCGTTGCGACTATACATTTCTCAAAGCATACATAGGTAGAATCTTCAAAATAGGTACTTTGCTGAAAAACAAGCATTAACCAATCTTATGACCGCGTTTTTTGTTACCATCTCACTTCAACTTATTTGCAAGCCATAAGATTGCTAAATGTTTGTTTTTCAGCAATGTACCTATTTCGAAGATTTCAGCGGTATATAGCTGCCTTAAAAAATAAAACTTATTTTTTTCTACAAGACAAAAAATATTAAGTGTTTTTGAACAAATTTATGGCCGTCAAATTTAAATTAAGTAATCAAGTTTGGATTATATCAGTACACAATTTATTTCCATATAATATACCTGCGGCTGATCATTTTTAAAATGGCCATTTAAGTCAAATAATTATTTTATCAAATTTTATTTGATTTTTTATTATGTAAAAAATTATAAACTTATTGATTGTTTCAATTATGTGAAACTTGCTCTAATTTTAAGGTACATGATTCAAGTAACGCACCATTAACTTACATATTTACATTTCTCACTGGTCAAATGGTTATAGTGAAGTTTAATACTTAATAATCTTAATGGTGGTAGCACTACAAAAGTGACAAAATAATTTATTATCGTGTTTTTAAGCATAGTTAAGAATCGTTTACATAATCGATCAGGTCGCATAGTTTTTTTTGTAGAACGCTTTAAATAAGTATTATCTTTAAACTCTCTTATGACAACATACAGTATATGAAACTTAATATTAGTTGAAATATGGCTCATTCACGGGCCCAAAAAAATGGTATTACATTCAGAACCTCAGAACACCCCGGGTCACTGGTAATTTGTACCGACTGTCAGGGCCGTTTCAACAAATTTGAGCGCCCTAGACTGGAAAAAAATTGGCGCCCTAATCACATTGGATTAAGGAATTGGTAAATAATATTCGCCAGTCTTCGCTTTTGTCTATGCCTTTCGAATCCCTTATCAAAGGTACCGCGCTGCAATTTTTTGGTTTTTATCTTGAGACGGAAAGTCGTTTTATCGCCCCCCTTGATGTGTGCGATACACGCCCGGCCACATATACCGTAAGATTTTCATGTGTAGACTCATAGGGACAAAACAAGCATTAACGGAGTCTTACGACTTTCAAATAAGTTGTAGTTATATTGAGAGAAAACACGTGGTCAAAGGGTATTTCTCTCGATCTCACTTTAAATTATTTGAAAGTCGTAAGACTGGTTAATGTTTGTTTTTTGCCTATGAGCTTACTCATGAAAATCTTACAGTATATAAAGAAAATTGACAGTGATACAGGTGCACTATGCATATTTATATATATTAAAAAAAAACATTTGAGCAATGAATTAGCGTCGATTACAATGAGCGAATTTAGTCGCTGCGATTAAATTCGCTAGTGTAATATGGAAATTGCTAGTTGCTGCCTAGTAAATTCGCGGTTTTAGTCGCTGTGTTTCTATAGTTTCTACATTGTGTATGTCGACATTCTGTGTGTCACTTTGACGATTTTCCAACAGATCTACCGAATTCTAGGTCACAACAGTGTTAGCGACCTGGAAATTTTAGTCGCTATGTGTAATGGCTATCAGTAGGCGAGTTTTAATAAGCGCATGAGCGTTAGGTCGTTTTCACACACACCGGCATTTTACCGGCGCCGCTCCGCCGCTCCGACTTGTCGAAATCCACTGCATTTCTCGTTGAAGGAGATCGGCCCAACATTTTTGCCGTGCCGGCGTGTGTGTGAAAGCTCTCATTTGATTACATAGTACTCGGTACCGGCGACGGCTCCGGCTCCGGTTTTGCCGGTGTGTGTGAAAACGACCTTACACCTAAATCGCCGGCGGGTATAGCGAGCAGTAGCGACTAAATTCGCTCAATGTAATAATAATTTTATCAACAATTTGTGAATTTATACAGAAATATAAAGGGGGCCTGCCGGTTGTACCCCTCTCTTGTCGGGCCTATATATAGTTGGCCCATAGACAGTGGCTGATCTATAATGAAACTTATGATGCTTAAGCATCAGGCCCCCGACGTTTGAGGGGCCCCGATTGGCTCCGATGTTTGAAGGATCCCACTTTATCTTTGTGTTCAGGTTGCTTGAAACTATAAATTGTATAGGTATACGTTTTTTCTTGTCGTTCTATAAAACCTATTAAGAAAATTTTTTTTCGCCATATCCCGATCTCTTTCTATCATGCTCTTTAAATATATCATCTATCTCTTTCCTCCTTTCATCCCAAGATACAAGGTTTATCTTCATATATTTTTGTTTAAGCAAATATGTATTTGTTAATCGTACAATAAAATAAATTAAATTGAGTAATCTTTTTTCTTATTAAATATATTTATCCCATAGGCCCTTAAAAATCTATTAGTTTCAGGCCCCCGAAAATCTAATAGTTTCAGGCCCTCGTATATCAAGATCCGCCACTGTCCATAGAACTATTTTATCTGCATGGCCAATTTGAATTGCGAATATAGCTGATATGGCTCCTTTTGTGAAAAGTTTCAGGAATTCTTACTTTATATAGAGAAAATTTTTCAGCAATATCATGTCTCCGTCTACTGAGAAGTTAAATGACGATCCACAAGTACGTAGTTAAGGTCCAGTTATTTTTCATATTCTCAAATTTGAATTAGGTATTTACCAAACTCGTTTAAAGTTTTTTCTAATATAAAATTTAAATTTAATTAAGATTTTTTGAATGCATGTCGAAGTAAAATGAATTTGAAATTTAGTTACTTAACTTTAAGTTGATATACTCGATGCTACCTGAAACATAAATATATGAAGAATAATCGGAGCTTCTAACATTTAGTGATGGTAACAAGAGAAAATACTTAGAATGCGGAAGACAGCTAACACTAATACCTTTGTCTATTTCCACATATAAATTATTTTCGATTTAAAATAATTTAAATAAAATGTAAAAATAGTATTGTTTTTTAACAAATTATTTAAAAAATTTCAAAAATTCCATTATTAATTTGTATTTTTTCAAACATTAAAATACTGATCTAGAACTGACACTATAATGATTTAATTCAAAGAAATAGACTTATTTTGGTATTGTGGGAAATCCATTAATTTAAACCAATTATAGGAAATTTGAAAAAAAATAAATCACTTTTTCAGAGATCTTTGGTAGAATCATACATATGTTTTTCTGTTTTTCTACCTTGTTCAGATAGTACACGCGGCATAATACCCCACCAAAACTCATCTTCGTTCTCCTAGCTGTGTAGTATCGTCGCCATCGCTACGCCAGTTTACGAATAGAGTTTGTGTAATGTGGTATTGTATTTTGTTGTCATATCTTCGATGTGACCGTGTATTCCGAATTATGTATTGTTCTTTTGCACAACAATAATTATAATAAAAAATTGTATATTTTAAATTGTCAAAACCAAAAAAAAAGTTATTGTTTAATTAGTATTTATTTAATTTTGGTGAAATATAAATATATATAACAAAAAAAAATATAAATATATTAAAGAAATTATTTCAAGTGTTATCACAGTGGATATGTACGCTTATGCTGGGGGCGGCCCCCCACATTATGCGCCGCCCCCTACTTATCTTCAGCCACATCCGTCGGCACATCATCCCCAAGTTACTCCTGTAACTATGGGACAAGAACCACCACCAGTGGCACATTATTCAAAAAGACGAAGGTAACGAAAAACACGTGCCTACTATGAAAATTTAAACGAAGTATTTTTCCTACTTCTGCGCACCAATAATAAACATTGTATATCTATTTTGAACCATAACATAAACACATTTATATCAAAACAATTAATTATGCAAATCTTATTATTGTTTACTATTATTTAGTAAAAAGAAAAAAAAAAGATTTTTTATAAATTATATTGGAAATGTGTGTGATGTTGATCAAATATGATTTTCTTTGATTGATTCAAAATGTAATACAAATAAAAATTTATCACATTTTATTAGTAATACTATCATTTAAACAACATATGTTTTTAATTATAAAAAAAATTGATTAATTTCCATAAAATGATAAGAGTTAGTATAACATTAAAATTCTGATAATATTTAAAATTTAAAATAGACTCTATTAGTAGAAAATGAATAAACGTGACTAACAGCAAACATTTCTATTTTATTTCTGTAAAAGTGAATTTTAAAATAAAAGAGGGGAAGTTTAAAGTTATATTAACATATGTTTTCTTAACAATTTACCATTAAAATAATAACAGAAAAGTGTTTTCTAATTTACAAATAATAGTTTTAAATATTGGCATATATCCAGACATTTTTATTATTTTCTAATATTTGTGGTTATAAAAATTTGTAGCCGATAAATTTTACTGAGCCGGCAACAATTGCTGTTTTTTTAATTCTATTTCTTCTTCTTCTTCTGTTATAGTTGTCGTTGTTGTTGTTGTTGTTGTTAAGTTTTGTTTTGCTTTTTTTGCTTTTCATTTTTACCTGAACAAGATTTTCTAAGCTGATAAAACATATTTTATGCGTAATGTGTCTAGTCCTTTATTGCTTTATTTACATGTTGTTTTTATCTTATTTCCTAAAGCAGTAAAACCCTACATGTCCTGAAAACTTATGTCTTCTATCTTACTTCTAATAGATGATATTCAAAAAGGATAGGTTTATAATTATAATAAACCTAGTCCCTCCTGTCCCATATTATATCTATAATGGTGGTTTAATTTTTGAAAAAATTTAAAATTTTTTTTTATAGATTTCGAAACATTTTCAAATTTTACATGATGTTAATATTTTGATTTGAATATTTGTAAACACCAATTAGCAGACAGACTATAGTATATACACACACACATACACCCACACACCTTTATTACTTTCTTATAAATTTAATTATGAAATTGAGAATTCCTTTCTTTTGAGATTTGTTTAGTCTTCAGTAGTTTTGTAAACTATTAAATCATTTATTTCATTGTATGTACAATGATCCTTATTTTTATTACTATTATTAATATTATTATTATTATTATTTTATTTGATTGAAAATAAATTAGATGTGTTTTAAAAATTTCATAAATCGAAAATTATTTAAAAGCTCATCCAATAAAATTTGTCGCCATTTTATTACCTTCTTCTATTACAAAAGGCAATTTAACCGTCACACTATTTCTTAATACACATGGTTAATTAACCTAATAAAATGTAATGTTTATTAAACTTTTAGTTAAGAAGCACGAACTGAATGCTTTATCAGCATTTTTACATGGTCCTTTTTTAAAACAATAGCAATATATTGTTTATATGTGTATACATATTATTTATAATTTATATAATATGTATATGTATAAAAAAAAAAACAATTGAAGGTTTCAATCTTTCGTTCTTGAATTTTTTTAATATTACTTTTTGGTATATCCATAATACGGTTATATTTAACGGAATTTAGTTGAATCTCTGTTAAATTACATTGTTACATTTTATAGTCGTTACAACATTATTAATTATAAAGTTAACAATTTTTTTTTAATTATATAAAAATGTTTTATTTAAATTAATATACATACATTTGATAATAAAGAAGTATAATATTTACCTAAAATTGTTACCATATTTACAACAAAGGGTGTCTGGTATTTGCCTATTTACTGTAGAGTTACAGTATTGCAGTTCTAAATCTGTATTACGTGCTGCGATGGTTTGATAAAGGTCTCATTAGTAAACCGTAAATCGGACGATAGTGTTCCACAATCACCCTCCAACCCCCTTATTACTGTAAATATCGGGCATCATTTTATGAAATTCTCCAATATCATTTTTTATTTTTATTTCTTGAAAATGTATCATTCAATAATTATGTATTTAAAATGTAAAATTTTGCTTTAGTCAATTGATAATTGATTACTTTTCATTTGAAAAAATAACAATTTTAGATTACTTTACGTTCAATACAATTGTTTTATTTAAATAAATATTATTGTTAAGTGCCTCAACAAAGAGCTAACCTACATAGTTTAGTAGAAAGTACGAATTGGCGTCAATAGTATACAAAACACAATTCTACAAAATGTTGATTTATTATTTTCTTATTGTATTAATGAACATCCCTCAAATATTTACATTTAGTAGATCTTTTTGAAATATAATAGATGATATATATATTTAGATAGTTTACATGTTTACAAACAGTTTATTCAAAAGATAAAATTAATTGACCTTTTCTCAAAAAAAAAAAATTTTAGGTCAGATGAGGACGACCCAAGTGGAAATAAATACACAAGAATGGAAGACGACAGTATTCAGGATAAAGAACGTTTTGCTAGGTAACTATTAAATCTTTTTATTTCATTTCCTATTTTATGTTTCACTCCTTTAAAAATGCATTATTTCATATATCATTGAAAAAGAGTTGCAATAATAATTTTATATGAAATTCCAAGTTTATTGCTTACGCTTGAAGCTTTGACAATTGTATTTGTAATCTTTTTCGAAAAAAGAGAGATTACAATGATATAGAGAAGCAACGCGATTTTATATCTCTGTATACTTCATTCGAGTTGTAATTATTGTTTTATCTTTGGGTGTGCTTTATAAAGTGACGTTCACTGAACATTGTGGCATTTGAAAAGTCTTTTATATTTTAAAAATACACAACTCACTCTCTCTCTAACTATAAGAAATGGTTTTAGTTTCTTACTAGTTGCATTGGAGGTGGGCCAGGGCCGTGCATTTAAAGGGAGCATCGTGTTCCCGAGCAGTCGTGACCCGCCGCGGGGGAGGCGACCATCGACCACAGAACATAGAGACCGTCGACCAGCGGTTCCCACGCTGCTGAGTCTCTCTACCTCTCTCACTCCTTTACGTCTCCGACAATTCACCATCAGTTTCTTCATCATATGCCCCCCCAACGGATTTTTGTTACTTTGCTAGATATTCTATGAGCAATGTAGATGCGATCTAAATATTTTATAGTTCCTAGTTAGTCCTAATACCGTTTAGTCCAAAAGTCTTAAAAAAAAAATCTCTTCCTAGATACAAATTGCTTTCTTTTTGTTTTACACATTTCAAAAAAAAAATCTTAGCGTTAAATATGAATTTCATTATTTGATTGTGGTTCTAAAATTAATAGATATGTAATAGTTGAGAGCTTAATATACCTGGATGTAGATTATGTGTATCTTCGTAATCTCCGTTACAACCATTAGCTGGTTTTGTGGTGTGTTCGTAGTTCTCTTTGCTTCTCTATAAAGCGGGGCCGATCGTCGTCCACGACCCTACGTCTACAAAGATAATCATTGTTATTTAGATGTTCCTCAATTATTCATTATATACCGCAGTACTCTTACTTATCTAAAATTTCCAAAGTGGTAGTGGTGCTATCTTTTATTTATAATGTTTTTAACATTCCCTTCTAATTTTTTTTTGATTAATCAATCCTGTTTATTATGTGTCTAAATATAGATTTTAGAAAAAAAATCTTCAATGTTTTCCTTTAGATTTTGTTTTTTTCGATTGAAAAGGTTATAATTGAAAAAAAGATCTTAAGATTTCTTTTATTGAGACTATAAATGTAATGACCGTTGATTGTTTTTGCAAATTACTGTAGGGAGAATCATTGCGAAATTGAACGCCGGAGGCGCAACAAGATGACGGCCTACATCACAGAATTGTCAGATATGGTGCCCACCTGTAGCGCCCTCGCTAGAAAACCTGATAAACTGACCATTCTCAGGATGGCTGTAGCTCATATGAAAGCTCTTCGAGGTAAGTTTTATTCAATTTAGCAATAAATAGCAAATCATGATGAGGAATCTGTATTAAATTTTCTTGCAGAATACGTAAACAACACATGTATTTTAATATATGAGTTTATCTGTTTATTTTTTTTTTTCCTTCTTCTTCTTATTCTTAAGCACCTTTCAAATGAAAGAATTGAACTTTATTTCATGGCCCACTGATTTAAAGGATCATTTTGATGAGTAATCTATGATCACCGTTTTGCGGCACTTACATATTTTCTTACTATTCTTTTTCCTAATCTTTTATGTTATAATTTAAAATTGTCGATCTATTTTTATATAAAAATAAAAATAAAAATAATAATAATAATAAGAATGAAATAGTTTTGTTGTACAGCGTGCCGTTTTGTTTCGTGGTAGAAGAATTCGTAACGGTGGTCTTGGATGCTAAACTACTCATGGTAGCTCATCGTTACAATCTAACATAGCTGGTTATACGGTCGAGACTCTGCACACAAACTGATACTATCATGTTAGTTATGGGCCAGAGAATGCTTACTCTCGCTAACCAGGATTAATGCCCTTATTATTTAATCGTAAAAAATAACAAAGAAGAAAAGACGTATTCTTTGTTATGCATGCTGCTCCATATATTTACAACGAAGTCCTTCACAATACATATCTCTTTTATTTATTTATTTATTTATTTTTTTCGTTTCGTTTTAGTAGTTTATATCGAAAAATATTATTAACTAGAATTCATAGAGGGGACGGGGTGTATTTACATGGGGGATGTGGTGTGGTGGTAGGTCGGGTAGTTTGTATAATCGAGGCAATACGTATTATGATAAAATATTTGTATTTTAATTATCTTCGTGACTGGTTTTGATATATCTAAATCGACCAAATTTCTTATTGTTTTCTATATATCCCCTTACAGAAGTGGAATTGTCTAAAGAGAAGACGTCAGAGAAGCGTTCTTTGATCTGTGGAGATGCCGTAAAAAATGTTGGCCATTTAAACGGTAATTGGTCTAAGTTTGCATGTCTATCATTATTAAAAAATAATAATAATAATAAGAATTATTATAATAAACAGTAATGATTATAATTATGGCACAAGATGTAGACCTTTTCTTAATAAAAATTCTCTACAAACAATATTCTGACATACTCCAAATTTCTAATCAAAAATGAAAGAAAAATCAAACAAATATAAACAGGAAAAGGCCTGTCAATGTGCCCAAATATAAAAATACTTCAACAGATTACTAACAAAAACTTATCATTATTGCAAATGATAAATGCCATAGTTTTTTTTAGATGACAAATCAACCTGCTAATATAAGACTGTCTGTAGTAAGCCATAATTCACTATGGCATATATCAGAAATTCGTATTTTACTAATTTATTAGCTGATATTACAGTTAAATGTTTTAAAATGCATGCATTGAAGGGTTCATTTTTTTTCTGTTCTTTTTTTGTTAGATCTGATTACTTTTTTTTTGGAAAAAAATATTAAATGGGCCGTGAAAGAATCTATAACACCTGACCGATTTTTTCAACTTTTACACAGATACACATACATAAACACAACATCTATTACACATACACGTAACCTATAATAATGGTTTTCTTAACTAGCTATTAAGTAATTAGAGTGATTGTACGTATCAAAATATAGTTTCAATGTTAATAACATTGCGTGGCTAGTGACTCGTTAACAATCTACCGAACATGTTTGGAACAGCCACTATCACCAAGAGGATTATATATAATTGAAGGATCAATTTTTAAAAATTTTTTTTTTATTTCCAACTAGATACGTCGAATAGAATATTATACAAAAGGAAGAAGAGTCAATGTGCGTTCAAAACTTAATTTCTTATGCAGTTAACGTTTTACATATCCGATAAAGTTTTCCAAGAATGGTTACTAAAATATTTGTCGACAAATCATTGTGGTTATAAATAAATAAATTTATTTATTTATCAATAATAATAAATATACTTAGGTTTGTGCGAAGTTTATTTTTTTTTTTTGGAATTTTATTATAAACAATATCTGTTATACTAAATAATAACTGTAATTAAATTTTAAATATTGAACTTTTCCAAATGTACTGATTTGACATCAACGTTGATTGCATACAAATTGCAAAACAATAGTTTTACGTCCGTTTTAAGACAAATACCAACTTGAATAATAAATATTTGTTTCAATGTTAATATTTGGCGACAATCTTGTAGAAATTTAAAACCAGTAAAAGAAATTTTCTATCGAAAATAAAAATAAATATAAATACAAAATAATGTGTTGTCAGATTTGCGAATATAGAAATTCTGGTCAATTTTGAAATGAAACACAATGTATTGTTTAAATACAACCATTGCTTGCGCAAGTATTTCAGAAACATGACTTCATGTTTCTAACATGTAAAATATAAACAATGGTAGATTGTTTTTCTGTCTTTTTTTATTTAATTCGTTTTATAATTTGCATATTTTGAGCAAGTTGAAGGATTATTGCAAATGGAATATGTTATTAATAATTATTTTTGTTTTGATCTTGTATAATTGTTATCTTTATTTTATTCTTTATTTAGAAAAGTAAGCAAGAAAATTTATCCAATCAGATTTCTTATTATATGATTTTCAAAATTTAAATTTTATATTCAATAAAAAATTGTATAATTTTCATAGGTACAGGCAATACAAGCACTGATGGTACATATAAACCATCATTTTTAACAGATCAAGAATTAAAACATCTAATTTTGGAAGCGGCTGATGGATTTTTATTTGTTGTTAGTTGTGATACAGGACGTGTAATATATGTATCGGATTCTGTAGCACCAGTATTGAATTATTCACAAAGTGATTGGTACGGTTCTTGTATATACGATAATATCCATCCTGAAGATACTGAAAAAGTTCGTGAACAATTATCAACACAAGAACCTCAAAATACTGGAAGAATATTAGATTTGAAAACTGGTACAGTAAAGAAGGAAGGACATCAATGTAAGTGTCTGTTTTTTATTTTAAATACGTGCCATTATTCAAAAGTATATTTTATTATTATTTAGCATCAATGCGACTTTGTATGGGTTCAAGACGAGGTTTTATTTGTCGAATGAAAGTTGGAAATCTTTCACCAGATAATATGGGTGTTGGTCATCTTACTAGGTTGAAACAAAGAAATAGTCTTGGTCCTGGACGTGATGGTCAAAATTATGCTGTTGTACATTGTACTGGTTATATTAAAAATTGGCCACCAACAGGTATATTTTGCATTTAAAATAAATATCCTACTCCATTATAGATAAATTCAATGAATCTCTTCTATATGGGTACATTTAAATGTGGAAAAATTATCAGATATGTTCACAGGTGTTCAATTGGAACGACAAACAGAAGATGATATACATACATCACATTGTTGTCTTGTGGCAATTGGACGTCTTCAGGTAACATCAACACCAAATACAAATGATTTATCTGGTTCTAGTAGTACAGCGGAATTTATATCGCGACATTCCATGGATGGTAAATTTAGTTTTGTTGATCAACGTGTAATTGGCTTGTTAGGTTATTCACCACCTGAACTACTCGGTAAAAGTTGTTTTGAATTTTTTCATCCAGAGGACCAAACTCACATGAAAGATAGTTTTGAACAAGGTAAGTTTATTAATAGAAAATATGGAAAAATCTAATGTGATACGTATATTTTTGTACAGTACTGAAATTGAAAGGACAGACGTTATCCGTCATGTATCGCTTTAGAGCGAAGAATCGCGAATGGGTGTGGTTACGTACTACAGCATTTGCTTTTCTGAATCCTTATACTGATGATGTCGAATATATTGTTTGTACAAATAGTACTGCTAAATCACTGCATAGTGGTCCTGAAGGTACAGAACCAGAACAAGTAGCAGCTTATCAACAACCTGGCTTAGATTATAGTTTACAACGAAGAGATCCTGGATTATATCCACATATGTTACCATCTGCTGCACATATACAAAGTTAGTATTATATTCTTTGTTCAATTGAAAAATAGGCGTAATTTGATTTATTTACAGATACTCAACAGCAGACGGCTAGACCTAATAGTGGACAAAATGTTTACACCGCTTATGAACCAACCGCATCTCCAATAGCATATGGATCACCATCACAAGCCAGTGCTAGTAGTAGTAGTGCTGTTTTAGGTAGATTAGCTAAAGGTACAACAACAAGTCCAACACCAGCAGCTGCAGCATGGTCATTAAGGCAAGCACCTGAAGGTTATCAGTATAATCAACAAAGTCCTAGATCGCCCGGACCAACATATACACAGTTAAGTGGTGGTAGTTCAAGAACTGGTACAACAGCAACAGCATCAGCAGCAACGCCATATCAACAATGGAATTCATGGCCACAATCTGGTCAAAATTCTGATTCAACTGGTCCTGGTTCTAGTGGTTCAGGACCACCGCCACAACAACAACAACCTCAACCACCTCATGAATTAACTGATATGTTACAAATGTTGGATCAGGGTGGTGGTTCGTTTGAGGATTTGAACATGTTTAATACAACATTTGAATAATTTAAAATAAAAATAGTATGAACATATTTGATAAAATAAATAAATAAATAAATAAATAATGGTAATTAAATTGGTTAAGGAAAACGAGCAAAAAATTGTGTGCAAAATGTGAGCAAATATTTTATTGAACTCTAATTTAATTTGTAATTATTTTTCATTTGTTATTTGATGTCTCGCATTTTATTTTTTAGTGCTATGAAATGTATTTATTTTGTAAATTAAATATTAAGATTTTAGTATAATTATTCATTCAGTTCATCAATGCTTTTACTGTATTTCCACTCACACCCTTCTAATCAAATTCAGTTTCTATCTATATACATTCGAACAAGAGATGGTACTTCATCTGTATGTAGATAGACAAACTTCAGAAGAACTGTTGTACCACTTTTATATCTGGAACTTCAAGTCAGATTGGTTTCTCTTAAAAATACGCCGTCACCAGTTTAATTTTTTTGTGCAAAGAGACTTGCTCTTGTATTCCCTGTCCTGTAAAGTTTAGTTTTAGATTAATTACATGATTGAAATGTTTTTGTTTTTTTTTGAATAATGTAAAACAGTCGAATTTGTTAGTGGTTTGTGCCATCAACAAAATAAAGTATTTTTAGCTACAACAATACAGTTTATGCTCAAAATTTTCAACTTACCCTCATCGAGCCATAACACTAGTAAAAATTACCCAGTTTATACGAATATTCTTGCAACTATTCAAATTTCTGAGGGGCTGATTTTCTGCATGTACAGCAAAACCTCGATTATCGCGTTTTTAAGAGCTAGTCTAAGAGTGTCTTTGATGTAGGATTAAAAGAAATTGAAAAAGGTAATGATAAGGACCTATTGAAGTCACGTGTTAAGGAGCTGGACGATGAAAATCTAATTCATCTTGAAAGAGAACTTGCTTAAGGTACTCAAATCAATTATAATGAAAAAATTGACGTGATTTGAAAAATGCGTGACAATGATCACCCATTTTACGTGAATTATTTATCCCGATTACCGCGATATTTTTGTTGCCAACAATAACCCCGATAATCGAGGTACTCCTGTATTTACGAATTTATTTTTCTAAATTTATATGAATTTAACCACAGAATAGCGACTTACTTGCACGGTATAGTTTGAGCAATAAAGATGGAACACCATACGGTGCAAGTATATTTGCGCAAACCTCATTATGGCAAAAATTGTCGGGAGAGCATTCTTCACCGCAATGTGCCAAATGATGATTTATTTTTGTACTATTTGTTGTTAAGAACTAAGAAAAGTCAACAAGATAGTCAGATCAGGATGGAGCAAAAATACCCCTTCCATACGTACAGGCTTTACCGCACAAACTAAAACTTAAGCGTTGCGACGTTTGCACAAGCCACGCTTAAAAGTTAAGAATCGGATTATTGGGTAGACGGCACTTTGATAATTACAGAAGATCTTTTTGTTAAAACAAGTAAATTCGTTTGTTTTAATAACAAAACTATTGCGTATGTGAACACTCACAATAAAATCCCAATTTTCCATTGTTTAAACCGTGGAATAAAACTTCAAAATGCCAAATAATAATTAGACATTTGTTTATCAGATTTTAATATGTGTTTCCTTAGTTTGGTTATAGATTTGGAGATACTGCCCTAAAATGCAAAAAATGTCTGTCAGTTCAGTTGCTTTTAATGAAACGAATAATTCGGAATGTAGTTACGTCGGGTGTTCAAAATTTTTATGGAAGAATTAGACTTACGTGGGGTAACCAGCCGATTCGTGGAGGTGGTGCTGGCCACGGGCGCAAAAATTGTGGTCTATGTACTATGTATACAGAGCATTTCAATAAAAAAGAGCCACCCTGTATACCTTCCTTGGTGGTTCATTTAAGCAAAAATCCTGAGACAAGTCGATTTTTGTTTGAAGGGGGACACATTTTAATGTCAAATGTGACCTTGTTACGTCAGCCCCCTACCCCTGGTAGCCACCAACTTAAGAATCTTAAACGGAAAGGGGGGTCAAGTAGCATCTCATTTGAAAGGTCTTTTAATTGTCTATCCAACTGTATAAATTGTTTTACGATTTTTTGAGTTTTTTTTAGAAATTTTGACATATTAGTATATTTATTTAAAAGTCTACTTTTTCGAAATGACCTCCATTGACTTTCATGTGAGATTCGATGGCGTTTTTTACATTTCGCAGAACTTCTAGAATTGTCTGTTGGCATACAAAAACTATCCTTGCCCGTAATTCTTCCAAATACCCTAAGTTCGACTCTGACGATTCTAGATATGTAGCCGTCTATCTGTCACTGCAAATTCGGTCGCATCTTTAAACTAGAGAGTTAAGTCGATAGACCTTTTTCTAAAAATTAAAATAGACTATTGGCACCACTCACACAGTAGGTAGGATCGCTCATAGATAAAACATCTCATTTGTAATGTTATGAAAAACAAATTAAATAATCTGATTTAATTAATCTCCTTGAAAAAGTGTTGAATATGCAATTGATTGTTTTCATTTGTGGATAAATAAGAAAACAATAATAGTAAAACACACAAACCAGGAGGTCAATAGAGTTTTAACTAACACGCGGCTCAGGGTCAGATTTGGGTGCGGGAGAGCTGACCAACTATTAGCCCCTGCGGAAAGTTTTTGAGGACGTTATATAGGCACCTAGAGAAAAATGATGATGATGTTTGAGAATTAATACCCGTCAGTAGTGGGTATAAATCCTGCATTTTTTTATTGACAAAAGTAACGAAAAAAGAATTAAAAACTAGTGTTTTTTTTTTAATAATGATGATTAAGCTTAGATATTTTTGCATTTTGACTTGATTGTTTATAGTTATGTATGTACATATTTAATTTTTCTTTCTCTTTTAAATAAAACTAAATTTAATTCTACACAGGTTTCATTTTACGTGGTTGTTGAAAAATTTTATGCGATTGTCAAGTTTTCCTTTAAAAGTGTTTCTATTAAAAATATATGTGGACACCTCCATAGTATGGACAGAGATTTTGCAGTTTCTTCTAAAGATGCCGGAACGCAGTGGCGTAGCATAGCTTTAAAAACTGAGGTGGCCCAAATTCGAAGTTACCATGTTGAGTCATCTATACAGATTAAGCGTTTTTTTTACAAACATAGGAGAAACACAGCAGCAGCTCATAGGGGTTTTGCAGAGATAGACTGAAAATGAGCGGTCAGGCGTCTAAGAACTCCAGCTATTCACAACGCTCAGTCAACAATCTTACTTTACTATATTTGTAATGATCATGGTGGAACATCAGCGGGTAGATGTATCAGACAAAGATCAAAATACATCGGCGTTCTCTTCTAAGTAATGCGAAATCTCTAGTAGGTTGTGACTGGTATTTTTCCTATGTTCATATTAGAAATAATAATATCGCATATTACTACCTACTTTTACCGAATGGACAACAAATCCGGGATCTGTTCTAGCCATAATGCATAGTCATCCCAATAAACCGATAGCCCAATTAAACAGCATCTACTGTATCTAAAAAGTGTTTCTCAGAAGGTTTGAACTATTCATTTCTCGTTACACTACTGCAGGAGAGAAAGAGCTAAAACAGGAGGTACGAATTAGCCTAAAAACAAGACCTCTGTCTTTGGAGTTAGTTGAAAAATCGTTTTGCTGCTATACACTGTAGGATAAGCAAGAAATGAATATAAAGACATTAAAAGTAGCTGAAGAATCTGGAAATGTGGAAATATCTGAGCTCTGACTAGGATAAAAATGTACAAAAAGGAAATTGTCGTCTGAACAAGTTAAACGAGTTGAAATCATACCAAACAGAACAAAGAGAATACACTGCTTATCAAAATAAAAATGTGTAATATGTGTAATTTGCATTAATTGTGATAAATAGTATTTACAATGAAATACATATTACAAATGAAATTTGAAAACAAATTTTTATGTCTTTTACATGATTAATTGAGTCTACATATTCTATGAATATTCAGAAAAATTACAGATCCATTGTGTTTGAAATGTGACTGATTCAGATGAGGGTTAATTTAAAAAAAAAAAAAAAATCGTAATAATTTCTTCAAATCATGTTTTAGACACATCTGCATCGAGGTCAATCTTAGAATTAGATCAGTAGAACACATCTTTGTGGTCATTTGACTTCAGTATGCCTAAACATGAAAAAAAAAAATCTATTTATTTTCAATAATATCAACAATTACAATTTTAATTTACTACCGGAAATGGTAAATTACACAAATTTTTTCACTGATTAATAGTTCTAATCAGGTGTACAGATTGACAAAGTCCGCATCACTCCCAAAACTCAACCAACCGGTAACCATAAATATACATAACAACACATATGTATATACATACATAGTTATATGTACAGTAACAGTGAAAGAATCATATAATGAGTTGATTGAGAAATTTGCTTTTGCCAAAGCTAGTTTCAAAACTAGCACCGACCGTAAGTTTTGTTGTTGCTGACTGATTTAATCAGCCAAACAGATTACAATTGACTGTATCCGTTGTGTGTGTGTGTTTTTTATAAATTTGTGTTATCTTAAGGTGCGTTTTTTAATCATTTTCAGCATCTCTTTGTGAACAATTAACAATTTTATCATAAAATATTTGATTAATTATTCCAAATTAGAAAGCTGACATCAAAAATAAATTTTTCGATGTTTATTTTTACAGTGTTTTTCCCAAAATTAGTAACAACAATAACCATTAAAAATTACGTATAAAATATACCGGAAAATTATTGATAATAGCCATTTTTGTAATCAAACACGAAAATGAAGAATTATTTCAAATTATTTGTTCGACGAATAACTAAAGATTTTCAACAGAAAAAACTATTACCATTAAAATTATTGTTTTTTATGCATTCATCAAGTAAGTCATTTGAATATTCGGCGTATTCTTTGATATGTAAAATGTAAAATTACAGCAATACTGGTATTGTATCCGTATTTAACTATTCATATGCGAGAATTAGGGATAAATGTTGAGGAAACTGCTATTATGTCAGCTGTAATTCCTGTATTAGCAATATTAATGCCACCATTAGCTGGAATGTTGGCCGATAAAATTGGTAATTTCAGGGTGAGTTTTCTTTCTTTTCCTTATATTTGTCGCAATTAGGTTTTAAATTCAAGGTCTGATGATAATCTCATATTGATTGATTTTTTTTACTTTTAATAACATTATTGTTATTGTTATTAAAAATAATTGAAATATTTCGATGTGGTTATTTATTATTATTTTTTTTTTACCAAACAACAACAAATTTAATTTATAGTTAATTGTTATGTACAACAAAGATAACATCAATAGTATTCAAACTATTCATTCAATGTCATTCTTTTTTTATAAATTCATTGGAGTTTACAAATAGAAACATAAATATTTTCATGTTATCAATAAATACTGGTTCATTTTTATTGATAAAAAAAATCACAATATTCTTTATCTAAGAAATAAAAAAAAATTATAAGAATTTTGCAAATAATTTTACGTATTACCAAGGCTATGAGTGCTTCATGTAACTTTCTATTTACTATAGCTATAAATGTTATTTAATAGTTGATGAGGGTGACAAGAAGGTCAGCCGGTATCTTACTGTTTCTTAATTGCATCTTCCTAAAATTATATAAGAAAAAAAAAAACAATTACATAAATGTCAATGTTAAATATTCTAGGTGATGTTGGCGTTATTCTCAGCAGCTGGTGGAGCATCAGCGCTTCTTTTACTTTTAGTACCAGTCGGTCGATTAACATACATTTATCCCGATAGACTAATATTTGGACTATCTTGTAATAGTAGTGATCAAACATTAGAATTATCACTATCACAAAAACAAAATTGTATATATATTGATAATGATAATGATAGAAATATAAGTGATTTTCAATTGGAGGCATGCGGTTTTGCTTGTCATGCCATTCTAACAGAAAATCAAAGTGAATTAATACTAAATACAAGAAAATATGATTTAGAACTATACGATATTGAGAAAAAATCGAAAAAAACTTACTCCTATACGTTACCTAATGAAAATCTTCATGATAGAATATTGTCAAGAAGTATGAGTCAAAGACGATTAATAAATGATGAAAGATACACGACAGCAACAAGAAAATTGAGTAAAAATGTTTATTTCTTCCCAACTAATGGACTTTTCAATTTCACTTGTTCATACAAAAATGGTTCTGTAGACAACTGTATTTTTGGCACAAAGGATTTGTTAAAGAATACTCAAAATCTATCCAGTTATCATTTTGGTGGTTTTATTAAGAAAATCAAGCAAAACCATGAAGACATCTTAGAAGAACGACAATTTTACAATTTACTAATTGGAAAAAATTCGACAAATAGTAGTTGTTTTGAAGGTTTTATCAAAAATGGTGAACGTGTTTCTATAACAATTCCAATTTATGAATCTGATAATTCAACGCAAATTCATAAAATTTTGGATCTTGGTACATGTGCAACACGTTGTCTTATAACAGCACCCCGACAACGTTTTTGTTCAAATGATAAAAAAATTATTGAATTAAATATGAAATTAACATTTTGGTCATATTTGTCAGCTCGTGTATGTTCTGGTATTTTAAGTGGTACCTCATTTGCTATGTTTGAAGGTGCTGTTATTGCTATTTTACGTGAACATAAAGCTGATTATGGTTTACAAAGAATTTATGCAACTATTGGTGGAATGATAAGTTCACCACTTTCGGGATTTTTAATTGATTTCGCTAGTCGAGGCAAAGGCTATACAGATTTCACGTAAATATTCAATAAATAATTCGGTAATCATTAACAAGCAATCAGTAACGTTATTTTGTTTACATAAATACAGTTATTGATGAACACACGTGTTGAAAATGATAGAAAGTCCTTGAATCTTCAATATCATCATTAACGTTTTAAAATGTCCGGGTCATAGTCGGGTAAATATTGGAAATCCCCAGGTCTTTTAAGTCTCTTGAAATTTCTAGACATTTAAATATTTCGTTTATCCAGTATGTACTTCTGAATATACTTCATATATTTACCAAAAATCAATCGTTATATGGCTACTATTTACACCTGTTGTTATTTCTTTAATGAAAATTACGCATTTAGTCCACTTTATAAAATTATTCTTGGAACTGAAAGAATTAACGAAATATGTATAAAGACGTAAACAACAATTAAATATCTTTGGTGTTCCAATTACCTGAAAATCGATCAATAAGTAAAGGGGTGGTAATTGTAAATGACAAAAAGTGTAAAAATGCCTTTGTGTTGGACATCCCCATCGATCCTTCTGGATTAGAACTGAATTTTCGTGTTCTTGTCATAAATGTCATAATGAACATCTGCGTCGAAAATTACTCAGTTACCAGAAATTTATCATAATTTATTTTAGAGTTTACTAGCATAGCCGTGATTTTGAATTTACCAAAGTAAATTATGGTAAAGATGTTTGGAAGCTAATATTCTTTCGTTTTCAAAAATCGCCATTTTCATTGAAAAAAAAGACGAAGAAGATCGCAAATTTTTCTATTTATAAACAGGTCAATGGCTTTTTTAAATCATACGTGATTAAACTGATGTTTGTTGACGTATGGACTAATTCAGTTTGAAAAAACTAGTAATGATAAGAGGAAAATTATTGTTATTATCTAGACATTCTGGAGTTACAGCTATAGTGGTTTTTTACTCATTTATGAATAGGTTATGAGAGATATTGGCCGTTTTTCTCATTTTAGAAACGCATCAAGTCATTTTTAGATAGAATACTCTCTATGCTTGTGTTTTTGTTTCGTTGCTCTATAATATACGGAAACTGTAGCTTCAAATGACTAACCTTGTATTGCACCATTACATGGTGGTCGACACTTTCACAGTTTGTTAACCTGAAACTGAAAAGAATATACCTATACTGTAACTGCCCCAAAAAGAGATGGATATCTAAAATACTAGGTTTCGGGAAACAGGGACATAGAGTTCATGGCCTGAGATGAAAATGTCTGTAAATTGGAATTACATTCATCCGGTAGAAGTAGAGCGAATGTACCTATAAATCTAAATAAACGTTTTTATTTTATATATCGACTTATATACGATGTGGTCTTGTATGCCGGGATTTACGGTACTCAGGAAATTTAAATTACATAGTTTGTCTTCTCTTTTATTGTCAAATCTATTCAAAAATTTACAACTTTAGTCAAAACACCAGGGAATATGGAACACTATATTGGTCACTAAGATAAAAGAGTTACTATGTTGTTACATTGTCGAGGTGAAATCGATAAAAATTGGTTATTTACGTCTACCGCTTTGTCGCTCAGGTTGTTGCTATAGTCGTGTAAATTACTAGTAGTTGAACAATATTTATAAAATATCAAATAATACTGCTGCGTTTCACCGGTTTCACCTATGTAACTTTAGAATGAATATTCAATGTACGTATTTACCGATAAAACTCATATTTGTATCATTAAGTTGTCAATTTACCTTTTTTATTCGACCTCTGGAACGGAAAAAGTTTGTTAAACTGTCATGATATTAATTGTATAAAAGTTGCCTGGCAATGAGCATAAAATAATACGATGAATCGTGGGTCACAGGTCTATCATGATATAACAAGATACTTTGAGACCACCGTTTTTGTGTAACATGGCATGAGAACAGTTCTCTACGAAGCCGATGAAACGGCTGACATACCCGATGGTAATTGCCTCTGAAACTCTGGACCTATTTGTATAGGGGGCTATCGAGTCCCGTATTTAATCAGAGGAAAATTGTAGTTCTTCAGTTATTGGCGTCACTTAAAAATATATATGGGGTCTTTTTACTTACTGTATTATTGCCGAATCTCTCACTTTTATTGCCACTGTCAATTCGTTCTTTCCAAATAATATTATGAATATTTTGCAAATTTGTACTTGTGAATTAACAATCAAACAATGTTACTTATTGCTTCGTTTGTGTTCATTTCTGAACGTTTCGTGAATGTATGAAAACAAAACAAATTTCTCAATTTTAGCCCAATATTTTGTCTGTATGCTGCTTTAAAAATCGGTACTGCCATTTTGATACTTTTCATCGATTTAGAATTTAAAAAACCAGCTAAAAATGTTGTAGCTGAAGTTTTTGCCGTACTAAGAAAAATAGAATTAATTGCTTTATTTATTGCTTGTCTAATTATGGGTAAGTCATTACAATTACCTAAATCAAAAATCTAAAATAATAATTACAGGTTCTGGTTGGGGTTATATTGAAAGTTTTCTATTTTGGTTATTACAAGATTTAGGTGGTTCGAAATCTTTAATGGGTCTTACAATAACTGTTGGTGGTCTAATCGGTATACCTTTATTGGTTTTATCAGGACCAATTATTAAAAAAATCGGACATGCTAATGTTATTTTTATTGGTTTCATATTTTATGCTATTAGATTGTTTGGTTATTCATTAATTTATAATCCATGGTTGTGTTTAATATTTGAAGCAATGGAATCAATAACAATTGGTTTAAGTTTTACAGCTGCCGTTACATATGCAGCAAAACTATCAACAGTTACCACCGATTCAACAGTACAAGGAATGTTAGGTGGACTATATTATGGTTTCGGTAATAAAATTGTAGAATTATTATAGCAATTTGATGGCTTATTTATGCTTAATGTCTCATAAATCTCCTATTTATGGATGTGAAAGTGTAAATGGTGCAAAAAGCTATATGGTGGCATTGAAAATAGTATTTGAACGACGGAAGCGCCTTCGTAGATAATTTTAAACAAGAAATAACCGTATTTATCGATTAAGATAAAACGATTATTATTCTTACTCCCAAATTAACTACGAGGATCCTTTCACCATATAACGTTTTGAAATATATTTTATATTTTGCATAAATACTGCCCATCATGGATAAGCTATCAACCTTGTATGAGCATTTGTTCTAAATACATTTTTAATTTAGGCAAAGGTGTTGGAAGTTTGATTGGTGGTTATTTAATTAAATCATTCGGTATAAGATCAACATTTCAAAAATTTGCAATTTTCATTGGTATTACTGGTTTAATGTATATTGCGTTTTATCATTTTTATATGAAAAAACGTCCATCAATTGGTTGTGATATTACCAAAAAAGATATTGAAAAATCACCACAACCACCATCTGGTGGATTTGTTGATGTTGATTTAACAACAAAAACCAATGTTGAAATACCTGCTATGTACGAAGATGCGTTAACAAATCCAGCATTTGAAGATACTGAAAATGATGATAGTAATGAACAAAATAAAACTAATAATGATTTGAATCATTCATAAATTTTATTTATTTATTTAATAAATTTGGTGTTTACGTAATGACTTATTTGGAAATTACAACATATCAAGTTTTCTACATACATATGTACAATATAAAGGTGAAATGTTAGATAGTGACAACTTTGAAGCTTTTTACAAATTAAATCCTTAATTGATTGACTTTCTAAATTATTGCATCTTATATGTTGGAATATCATAAAACAACGCTTTGTTGAATTTATTTAAAAATTCGTCAAGTTTACTTTTATGCATATAGTCTGTTAAATGATTTGAGAGATCTAGTAAAATAATAAAAATTAGTTCGCAATAGATACAGCAGCCAGTACCTGATAGAAATTTGTCATGACTACTTTAAACAAGTCCGATACTCAAAACTACCTGACAAATTTTAAATATTTATTTATGGTGGCAATATTCAACCATTTCCATCAAGTCTTTGTTGCTGTATCTATTGTGAACTAATTTTTAATATTTTACTGGATCTCTTAAGTCGCTTAACAGACTATACATTTATTTTGAGTATATACAGAATGGTCCACTCATAAAATATCTACACAAGAATTTGTTGGTGATCTTTTAATTCGTTTATTTTAATGTTTTATTATTGTTTGTAGAAAGTTTAAAAAATTCTATTATTATATCTGTGATATAATTTTTTATTGTGTTGTTAGTGTTTTTGATTGATAATAAAATATTTTAGTTTTATTTTAAATATTTTATTTATTGTTAAATTATACATGACATGAATAAAAAAAAACTATTTACATTTTTATCACACCTTATTTGATTCTAATTAAATTTAAATTTCAGCAGTCTCTTTCATCGCTACCATCACTACATTCAACATACCCATTACATAATCTATTTTTTGGTAGACATTCACCTAATGGACATCTATGTCCAACACATTTACTTTTGTTTGATTTTATGAAACTTTGATCATTATCATCATTCATGTGATTTTTAATCCATTTGACATAATTTGAAACTTTTGTATAAACACCAGGACGATTGGCTCGAGCACATCCATAACCGTTACTAGTGATCCCTTGTAATATCCATTTACCATTTGGTTGAGGACACATTAAAGGTCCACCAGAATCACCTAAACACGCATCACGTCCACCACGTTCATAACCAGCACAAAACATATCATCAGTAATTTGATATAATGGTAGAAAAACAGTTTTTCTACGACATTCATTTGTTGAAATTACTGGCACTTGGACTTGTTGTAATGTATCGGCTAAAATATTGATAAACATCTGAATAATAATGGATTTTATATTAATTTTTGTGGAATTTACGAAAAATACGTCCGACTTCAAAAAGTTGTCCCCAACCGACAACTGTGCATAATTGGCCATCTGATACTGCTTCATCAGCAGGTGGTAAACAAATGGGCCTCACATAATCACTGAAAACAACTGGATATTCCATTTTCAACAAGGATATGTCATTTATAAAACCAGAATCAACATAACCGTGATGTACAATAATTTTCACAATTGGACGTAATTGTTCATAGGGAGATGGTAAAGATGTACCACGACGTAAAGCACCAAGACGAGCCACCCAATGGTCATCCTGTGAACTTAATTTTGAAAAATTAATTCAGTTTTATTCAGAATTAAACTGAAAGTTCTTTACTGATAGAAACAGTGTCCTGCTGAGATGAGCCATAGACTTGACAATAATGTAGCGCCACATTGAAATTCACCTTCTTTATAAAGAGCCGCTTGCCAAGGCCACGAACCAATACCAGCATTACCACCACCTACAATCCTATAAGCTCTCCTAAGATTACACCAAATATTTTTTATATAAAATTAATTAATTAATATGCACCTAGCTGAATTTTTCATAGCCTGCGGTCGTATACCGCATTCTAAATTTTCACATTTCAGTTCAATAATTTTTCGACTTTCACATTTCGTTTCATTATACACTAAATTTTGATTCTGATTGAAAAATACCAGTTCAAAATATTTTGCATTATCTTGACTTGTATCAAGTTCAGTTCTTATGAAGTCTAAGTTTCTATAAAAAAAATACGTTAAAAATGGTGTATGTATATTGATATTCTTAAAAAATCATTATCTTTATCTCAATTACTATAATCAAATGGTACTCTTCACGAGTCTCTATTTCGATCACCATTTTCATTTTTGTCAATTTACCTTTATATTCGGATCTCTAAGCACGTTTGTCCCAAAAAATTTTAATTTAGTTTTCCTTCAGCTGAACGAAGACAATATCGTAGTAAAAATAACAGACTCACTCAATAAATAAACAGAAGTCACTGCCATGACACGCGACACTATTGTGTTAACTGAAAAACAATCGAAACTGAAAGTGGATGATGTTGATATTACGAATCTATTCGCTATTAGATAAAATGTGTGTGTGTTTTTTTTTGTTGAATTTATATTACTGATTAATGATAAATAGGGCCGTCAAGAACGAGATTGGGCCCCGGTAAAAATTTTCCACGGATCCCAGAAAATGAAGTTTCATTGCAATAACAACGACGTCTGGAGTTATTCCGTTCCGCCTTTTGTCGAGTCTGATGATAATATGATCTTTAAGGTAATAAGATACAATTGATCGTAAGTAAAACATAAGAATGACTTAATTTGATAATAAAACAATTCCTTTTTGAATTTACATGGATTTCATTAATCTAGGCCAATCTCTCGTGGCACGAAGGCATGATAAGTGCAGGATCTTGTGTTCGTACCGTCCTCGGACCGGCCCTGATCTTGACTGATTGGAATTTTACCACGTATCCCACAGAAAAATCTTGTCAAAACGGACAGCTATAATGGGGTGCTAACTGTGACTATCAAAAAGTGTAATAATTGTTTCATGTAACACCCCTGTACAATATACACAAAAGATTTCCAAATGATTCGACACTTAAATATTAAAGACAAATAGTAAAAACAATTGTATGATGAGAATAAAATTCTTTATCTACGAAAGTAAGAATCACTGTTGTAAGTTGAAAGGAGGCAATTCTTTTAGCGGTTTCCTCGAAAATTATAAAACCATTAAGAAACGACAAAATCCACTTACATGCCTTGTGTAAATCTTCATTTATCAGATGTGAACAAATTCCACTTCTACGGCTAAGCGCCTAATTTAATTCACATAGTTTACTCATCTAAAAACTGAAATTATGAAACTTTCGCACAATCAAGCACCGAATCATCGAAATTCATCGAAAGCAATGGTTATCGAGATAAAGATAACGATTTTTTTTTGTTAAAAATAATCAGAAATACAAAATTGAACTTACTGGTAACTCATTGATTTGCAGACAGCTTTACCTAGATCGGGAATTTTCCAGGGCATTTCTAAATTTGTTGAATAATTATCAAAATTTTCCACACAAAATTTGCCCCAGTTTCCATATTTTCTTACAAATAAATAACCATCAGGATAATAAAGAAAATCACTATTTTTCATTGAATTCATTGAAATTGTAACACATTGTAGTTCATCATCACCAGATGGACAATCTTTTGTACCATCACAAATTTTTTTTTGTTCTATACATAATTTCGAATTGGCACAAACATATTGGTCCGGTTTACACCATTCTAAAAGATTTGAAATTATTTTTTGAAATTAAATTGCATTAAAAAAATTTTTTTTTACCACATTGTGTTTCATCTGAATAATCCCAACAATCAACAACACCATCACAAATTTTTCTTGATAAATATTGTGATTTTAGATAATCCGCACACGTACAGTTTCTTTCATCTGAACCATCATGACATTCGATCAACTGATTGCATTTCGTGGTTTCCGGCAGACATTGACCGTCACCGCATTTCACGGTGAAATTAACACAGTCTATAAACATTTGTTTTTATTATTTATTATTATTTTGATAAAAAAAAAATACTGAAAGTAAACCTGTTTGATTCATCAGCAAATTAAGCTTTTCTGTTTCGTTATCAACAGAAAATTTATTGATTTTATTCAACGGTTTCGCTAACATTTGAAAACCAGCATGATTAATTGTATAAGCTGAATTATTTGTTGATACAACTGACGAATTATCGAATATTTTACTGATTTCTGACAGTTTTTCGATTTTTTCCGGTGTTAATACATTTATATGCGTAAATAATGTCGTCTGATTTGTTTGATTCGTTTCCATTTTCGGATTACGATTCACTGTTGATTCAGTAACAAAATTCAACACACCGACAATTCGAAGATCATCCACTTGTTCTTTATGTAATTTAATTTTATTAATTTCCGAACTAATTGATGTCACAACTTCTGTTTCAATTAATTTTGGCGAATTTAAATTGTTCACGTTCACCGATCCTGGAAAACTTCTAGTTTCAACAATTGATTGATCATTTTTAATTGGAGGACGTTGCCGTAACGGCTTACGAATTCCTGAATTTGATTTAACTGGTATTAATGTTACTAATGGTAATTTTGTTGTTTGCATCATTAAAACACTTTCATCTTCTTCAACAACTTCAACTTGTCCATGTCCTAAAGTTTCTTCATTTTTTATTGTTGTTTCTTCATTAACTAGTTCAGTTTTTCTACGATTCACATCTGTTGATATTTTGAGCGTCGATGCAAGATTATGAAAAATCGACGATAAATTCCTCAATAAATGATTCTGATGATTATCGTTCGTAACAAAACCGTTAGGTGAGTGTTTTACAGTTTCGATTTCAACGAAACCGGAATTCTTAAAATTTGATGGTTCAGTGCTTATTGGTATTTTATTAACAGGAATAGGGTGACTTTTCAGGCTGGTTGAACCAAGTGTTTCAATATCATCACCATGATATGATAATTCAGGATTTGTAAAACTTGTATAAATTGGTTTATTTCTCTCATTTCTATCTATAATTGATACAGTGGAATATTCAGGTAATTTTAAATTTGGTATTATCGGTATCCAAGGTTTATCATCAAAATTTTCGGTTATTGTCGTTGGTTTTGTAGTTGTAGTTTTAATTGTACCTACTGTAGTTGTAGCAGTAGTACTAGTTGTTGATGATGTTGTTGTTGTTGTTGTTGTTGTTGTTGTTTTAATTGTTGTTTTGTTCACCTTCGGAGTGACAGTCGTTCGTGATTTCGGCGTAAACGTTTCTGTCTTTTTCTCAGTAATATCCGCTTCAGTTTTACTAATCTTAAACGAACCATGAACAACAGACGGTGGTGGTCTGTTATTAACCTTTTGCCGATTTCTTTCATTACTTTTTGTAATATTATCATTTTTAGATTTGATATAATCGTTTGATTTAATTATATTTCTATGATTGGTATCTAAGCCGACTTGTATCACTTGAATATTCTTCGGATCGAAACGTACCGTTTTAAAGATTGATTTGCGTGATATTGCGTCTGTTATTAAAATATCTCGTATTGTGTTTTCTATATTGAAAGAATTTCTGTAATTTTTTCTATAAATAATAAATGAATATTTAATGTTTTTTTTTTGAAAATTTCAAAATACAAACCTTGGTAACTTCTTTTTATTTATATTTAAATTAAAACAAATTGTTTGTGTATCATTACTGAATTTTTCTATATTACACGATAATAATGCAGGACCTAAAATACTTCGTTGATATAATGCTTCTAATTGCATTTTGTATTTTTTAGATTTATCTTGTAAATTTCCTATGAAAGTATCACCCTTTGATATTCTTGCACAACAATTAAATGTGATTAAATCTAAAAATCACACAATTAATCCCATAATTTCCAACATTTAAATACTTACTACTAGTCGCACTAGTTGTATTATCCTTATATAAACCTCCCATATATAGAGCTAGTCCTGCTATCGATAAGACTATTATTAAAACGATAAATGAAGCGATTGCTAATGCAATTGAACACAATTTTCCTTTAGTTAATTTCTTTTCATTGGGCGATTTTTGTGGTCTTTGTTGATATAATGTGTGAATTGATGGTGTAGACCGTCGTGAACAGGTCGGCATTACATAGTTACTCTATAAAAATGCGAATATGAGAATTTTCCCACTGTTGTTTAAATAGTATCAAAATAAAACATTTTGTTATTATTGTAGTAATCTAACTGTAATCTATAAAGATGCAAGTTTTTACTTGTTAGATATCATATGGAACCACAAAATAATTTCATATTTTTGTAGTATAACGGCAGAAAGTTCGTTTACCCAAAAAGAGTGTCAATGTAATTTTGAAAATTTACCAATTCCGGTAATATATTTTATATACGAATATTCACCATCTTGATCTAACATTGAAATCACCAAGTTTCTAGTAGAACTAATTATTAATGTTTTCAAGCGTTTAAATTTCAATCATTCACAGTTTTTCTAGTTGTTTTAATTCAATTTTATTGTAACACGTATTTATGTCAAATATTCTATTCAATTAAATTTATTGATAATAGTATGCCGTTTATAAAAACATTTAAAACCGTTATATCAGTTAAAGGCAACGCCCCATACGACCTCAAACAATATTAATCTAGTTTTATGCATGAGAAAATTGACAAATTTTGCAAAAAAATCTTGAGTTATTCTCTAGTAATGTCAGACGACGTCGAGTTGGTCAAGTCAAATTAGACAAAGTGTATGAATCCTTTGGTTTTTATATTGTTTTTAATTGCACGATTTCGGCAAACGTTACTGACAAGGTATCTCTGGAATGTAGGTTGTAATTATTGATCTGCACTCAACAATATTACTGGTGGTCTTTGTTTTTAATGCCGGTATAGTCCTCACGACGTGATAAATTGTAATTGATGTCAAGTTAAACAAACCAACCATATTATACTTCACAACACATAGATTGTGTGTATTGAATGGTATTCGTTTTTGAAGAAGACAAGATGAGATTCATCTATATAAAATAACGACCTTGCAAGGTTCTTACCCTCGTCGTCATCATCTTCTTGTATGCGATTTTATTCAATAACATTCTTTATACATTATAGCATATGTGTACATCTACATATAGATGTATAAAATATAAACGTTGATTCTTCATACGTGAACCGGTGTCCGGTTTAATTGCTATAATCGCACTTTGGTTTGCCCTAGCCGGGTCAAAATTGATCATAAAACAAAACTGTAATAAGTATTCTTTTGTTCTATTTTATCAACAATCGTAAAATTTACAAGTGATTTCGTACTATCAAGCTATAAAGATAATAAGCTGTTTTATTTCAGTCAATTTGTTAATGTTAAATTAACGACATGTTTAGTTTGTACGACACAAGAATTAAATATAATTAAAAGATTTTTTTATAAACGTAATCAAGATAATATTGTAAAGGCTAAATAATAGCTTCTAGCATCAGATAAAAATAAGTTCATTGTTCTGGACTTCTAATTAGTCGTATACTAATTGTAATAATTAGTACACATTGAAGATTACTTAATATTATCAACGAAATCAAGAAATTATGAATAATAAAACGATTTCCTGCCCCCTATAGATTTCCAGTAAAATTTGTTTATACTTAAATATGAAAATACAACTAAATAAAATAAAAATCAAAACTTACACCGGATGTATGCAAATTTCTGTTACAGGACATTGTGCGACTATAATTATTATTAGTAAATGGTGGTCGAAATTTTGTTGTACCAAAATTATCCATCTTCACTAATTTGTTGTATCACTTAAATTTTGAGAAAAATCGAACGAAACATAGTTTTGTTATTGTTTGATGGTTATTTAATTTATATTTTAAGTAACACTAAGAAATTCGACGGTATTTTATTTTTGTTAACATGCGAGCGTAACGGTGACTTTAGATGTTCTGAGCTTCTTCGTCTGTGATCTGAAAGATGTTACACCTGTAGCGCTTATTTTCATTTTGTATGTTATTGCAATCTACAATTCGTTTGGAAATTATGTGAGAATTATTGAAATCATTTAAATTCAATTGTTCTCAAGAAAACTAAAAGTACTGTTAATTGTTTGTTTTCGTTTTTATATTAAAAATTGAATCTTTTAAATACTTTGTTAGTTCGCTATAGTGGAAATATGTAAGAGGAAGCATAGAGCGAGTTCAGTGACATCAAACTGCATGCTAAGAAGTACCCAATATAAAGGCACTCGCACAGTCTCCAGTTCACTTTAGACAAATTTAATGCTTATGTTCTTGTTGATAAAACATTTTGAAATCAAATGTTTCGATAATGGTGATTATTTTAAAATTAGATTACTTTTAGAAACAAATAATTTAAAATAAACTTTTTGAATAAATCCTGTATATTAAAATTGTTGACGTTAACTATGCAACCAGTAATACGAGGACGTTACGTTTTGATATTTACAAAATCAATGAACTGTTAAAGAGGAAAAAATACAAATATTAAAGAAAGTTGTATTTATTAAATCCTATTAGTATGATATATAAACATGACTTAATTACATACAATCACATCTTTGCTAAATTGGTTAGTTAGCAAGTTAAGTGTACTTGCAAATAAAAATCAAATGCAAGATTTCGTGTTTGTTTTATTTTTTGTTTCAAACTATTATTAATTCGTGTATGTGTAATTTGTTTTTGTTAAAATAAATGAAACGAACACAATTAGGTGCTAATTTAGTTGCTATTTTTTTTTTTTTATAATTTGAGACAATCTAGACTTTTAAACAATTAATATAAAATATTGTAAATTCAAATGATTTTTTTGTTTTAAATTGCAAGTCTAGATTGTTGTATTTTAAATCACTCTCAAATTTATGCAACATTCATTATAATATTTTTGCACCAATTTATTATTTCACAAATAATAATAATAATAATAATATTAAACTAATCAACATTGGAACAAGTTACAATTCAGTTAAGGCCTGAGCGCGAGCAATTTGCCGAGCTTCTACATAAAATAAGTAACATTAAAGAGATCAAGCCCTTAGCAGCAGTCAGGGGCCATTATTATCAATTATAATTATGAATTATTTATATACAAATGAGCACAATTTAGCCCCTACAACAACTTATACTAACTATTCTATTTATTCCGGAATTTTATATATATATATAGAAGTTTGTAAAATGATACAAATCTTGACATGACTGCACCACAATTGCACATCGATTCAAAACAAATAAAAAACAAAACTAGATTAAAGATCTTGTGATGCAATAATTATTTCTTCCAAGATTTTACAAAAAAAAAAAAAAAAACAAACAGTTAATAAGTTTGGAAGAAATTAATTTGTGCGTAAAAGAGATTTCTGATGTAAAAACGATAATTAATGAATAAAAAATGAGAAACTGGTGTACTTCTATCAAAGGTCGATGAAAAATCAACTTTTTAACGTCAAATTGCTTATTGAGTTTGCAATAAAGTCGAATAAGTTTGTTAATAACGAGAAATTTGTTGAAGTATTATTCTGTAAAAAATTAAACAATAAGGTATGTAGAAATTAATTTTTTTAAATATCTGATAGAACTATTAATTATTATAGTAACATTTTATTTATAAATAAAGCGAACCCTCGCAATTATTGTATTGTTTTCACTATAGAAATTAGTAATAATTAAATTACCACATAATTAGTAGAGGGTAAATAATAAAAGCGTTTTTAGCAGAGCTTCAATCAAAATGTCTAAATGGAAATTTCTATTAATTAGTTGAATAATAAAACAAATCAATCGATTAATTAGAAATTACCATTTTGACAACAGCCCCGTGACATATATTTACAATTAAAATATTATAAGCAAAAATAAAATCGATAGAAATTAGAAGTATTTACAAATTGATTTGTAACCATAATGCTACTTAAAAACAATACCGTATTAATGTTTTAAAAGTGATTGCTGTATAATATTGACCTTATTTGAAAAAGGCACCTAAACAGTATGTGAACAATAGAAGGTTACTTTTAGCTAATTTAGCAATAGAATATATTAAATATTAACTATAAAGTTGTTTCAAACAGTTCAAATCTTATTTAGGTAATCGCAATTTGTTTATAAATAAGGAAGACACTAGTTCGTAAACACTTTTAAATCAAAAAAACGGTATATTTTTGATTATTTTAGGCACTAGCCGTAAATAATCAGCAAATAATGAGACACACCAAAAAGAATTAAAACAAATTTTGACAAAATATGTCCCACTATAAACCGATTGAATTATAATTTCTACAATATAACTTCATTTAATACAATTTTTAATTTTCGTTTGAAATTATAATTAACAATCAGGCAAGCATTTTATAACAATTTTGATATGGAAAAAATAAAATAATAATAAACAACTATACCTAAAACATACATTCTAAGATATCACTTAAAATATTAAAATTGTAGCACAACTATCAGTCATTTAGAAATAAAAAGCTTTTTTTTTTACAATAAAAAAAATGTAGATTTATCGACAGATCATTTGAATCGTTGTGCGAAAAAAACCGTTAGTAATACCCTGAAATATGCGTCTTATACGTTTCTTTTTTCTGTATTATTGTGTATTTACTGATAAATTTCACTATTTTATAAGCAATTCCATATTTATTAAAGTGTTTTATTTGTAACATACAGACAAAAATTAGGTTTATCTATCAGTAAACATGTGGCTACAAATTCCGATTAGACTTATAATAAAGTTTGTCCATTTTCAAATCGCAACCGGTACAGGACGATTGCGCCGATTTTACCTGAGTCACTATAAGCCGAAAGGATAGTAGCGCCACCACCTGTGGTGCTTAATCCTCTAGTATAAACGAAATCGCTTGCACACTTTCTAATTTAAGCAGTTCTCAACATTTGGTGTTAAATTAGGATCTTTATTCATTTATAGATACTATAGATTTTTTGGAAAGTTTGAGACTTCACAATTGCTAAGCTACCTCTTCGGCGAACAAGAGCCACCATTCGGTTTCATGAAATAAAATTTGGAAAAACGAAATTGATTTTCTAGTCCAAAATGAGCATAGCCGATGACTCAGTGTAAATACATAAACCGCTGCAACGGTTTACTACTACTGTACATATTTAGATAGCTATAGTATATTAAATAATTTATTGCCAAATGTTGAGAACTTCTTAAATTTTCCTAGAGGTAGAAATTTTTTTACTAGTGGATTAAGCAATATGGGTGGCGCAGTCGTCTGATCGATTTAAGGCGACTCAGGTAGAAACGGCGCAATCGTTCCATGCCCAATCACACGGACAGTCTGTATAAATGCAGATTAAATTGAGCGAAATATAATAAATTAAAAAATAAAATAATAATAATAAAAAATAAATACTAAATAGGCAGTTTTTAAAGTTGTATTAAATGACAATTAGATTAATTGTAAGATCGATAGTGATACTGTTTGTTTGAGAGAGAGAGAGAGAGAGAGAGTATGATTTGTGTTAAATAAATACATAAATAAATAAAAACAATAGATTTTTATGTTGTTTGTGTATTGATATTGCACAATTATTAAAGTCTAATTGGAGTATGAGCACTTGTATCTTACAATATAAATTAATATGAAATGATAGGCACTATGCCAGACCACCTGTCGATAATTTCAGATTATAAAAATGTAATCAATCCAATTTTTGGATTATAAATAATATGTTTAGAGTTAGAGAGTAAAAGAAATACAAAAGATGTAAATCTGTAATAGTGTCTTGTTGTGTAGGTTGTTATTTTATAGATGAAAATGAAGGAATTGATGACAGTGGGGATCACAATTGTGCAAAATACTCGATATGATAATAATTAATTTAACCTTGGCTACGTAACTGGTGGCAATTTGCCTGAATGTAATGTTGCTGATCTTTCTTCACTTAATTGTACCCTAACTTTATTACTATTACTACTACTACTACTACTAGTACTAATTAACGTATTTGTTTTAACAGCACGTGGTGCTGTCGGTGTTGATCTATTACCACCACTAGATTGTTGTTCGATTTTTTCATTTGGTGGTCTTGGTAAACGACGTCTTAACCATGCATGTCTTAATGCAGCACTTGGTGTCATACGTAAATCGGGATCCCATTGTAAACATCTTTGTATAAAATCAAGAAATAATGGATCATCGCATCCTTTTAATGCACGTTTTAAATCTTTTGAACCAGGTGGACCACGTGGTTTACCACGACGACTTAAACCAGCACTTAATATTACTTTACCATCTGGCATTGTTGAACATGTACAATAACGTGGTATACCTTTTGAACTAATAAAATTTTTAGCACGTTTCGATTGATCTAATAATTTTTGTGGTGGCATCCCTAATAATTCCATTATACATGCTAATTGATCTGCCTCATCTTCACCAGGTAATAATGGGAAACCAGTTAATAATTCAGCTAATATACAACCTAATGACCACATATCAATTGGCATACCATATTTTGCACCCAATATTACCTCAGGTGCACGATAAAAACGTGACTGTATATAAGTATAGACACGATTTTGTTCGTAACATGATGAACCAAAATCAATTACCTAAAAATTATTAAAATACCAATAATAATTATAATAAAATTAACTAAAAAAAAAAAAATGAAACAAATTTGCTATTTTAAATTCGAACAACTTTACAAAATAAAATTAGGTGGATTAATTACGTAATTGACGAGGTTAGTTTAAAAATACAACAAAGACATTTTAAATTAAAGGAACCAGCCTTGAAATTTCTTAAGAAGAAAACAAAAACAATATATGGATAAACAAACAAAAAAAATCACCTGATTTTAAATTATAAAATTTTTTTTGAATGAATCACATTATAATAATGTCGTTATCAATGTGATAATTTATTAATTATTTTATCAATTTCCATGATATTTTTATTTATTTATTTAAAATTAAACGATTATTAATGAATTGTTTGTTTATTAATAATAAAATAATAATAATAATAATTATTTGTATAGTGCAGGGGTGGCCAAACTTTTGTGCACTACAGGCGACCTATTTTTTAAATCATAGACGACGGTCTACCAACATCATGATCATAAGAAAAAGCCGTTTATTTTGAAAGTGGTGTAAAGGCGGGTTTAGACATGCATGGATTTAGTGGTGCCAGTGATCATGCAAGTTCTACTTGCATGCCAGTGAAGGTTTACACACATTTTCAGAAATTTGAATTTTTAGCACGCCAATTTCATTTTTAACGAATTTGCTTAGTGAACAACATGTCGACTGAACTTCACAAAGCCTGTAGAATAGTCACTAACAACTGATTAACTAGCGAGCCGCCCTACAAAAACTTGTTTACACGTGCAAGTTATAACGCAATTTTTTTTCTGGGGGGTGTGAGTCACCACTGGCGCAAGTAAATTTCAACCGCTTGCACACTTTTCGGCCCATGCATGCAAAATTTTAACTTGCATATATGCAAGTTCAATTCACTAGCGCGCCACTGAATCCATGCATGTCTAAACCCGCCTTAAGTCCACTTTTGCGTAAAATTGAGATACCAGATATTTTCTTAACAAACATGGGCTTACACCAATTTCATAACAAACGGCTTATATATCAATAATCGAGCGATTAAGATAGTTATGGGATTGACCGCGCGCGGTCGCCACTTTGGCCACCCCTGTATTATAGTGGGTACATACCTTTAATCCACTACGTCCCTGTTGTTTGAGTAATACATTTTCCGGTTTCATATCGCAATGTATAATTTTATTTTTATTTAATGCATCTAAACATTGTAATAATGAGTGACTAAATTTACGTACAAGTTGTAAACTGAAACCTTGAAATTTATTTTTTTTAATCAATTCATATAAATTAATTGATAATAATTCAAATGTGATACACATATGATTACGAAATGTAAATGAATCCAACATATGTATTATATTCATTGTATTATCTTTATCTTGTTTTCTTAAATGTTCTAATATGCGTACTTCTTCTTGTGCTTGTCGATGGAAACGTTTTTCATTTCTAACCATTTTTAATGCAACATGCATATGATTTTTATGATCATATGCTTTAACAACTTGTCCAAATGATCCTTTACCAATAACTTTAAGAACTTCATATCTATAAGCTACATGATCATGAGGAATGTGTAAATAAGAGCCTTGATCATTGTCATATTCACAATTATTTGGATTACCAATAATACCAGGACGTTTTTTAGCATTAGCTCCAATAAAATATATTTGTGAAAAATTGAATATTTCATGGTGTTCATATGGTGTTAATTTGTTCATATACAATTTCATCACCTGATCAGGTGTAGCTACCATTGTTTTATGTTTATCCGGTTGGGATTGTAGTAGTTGTTGTTGTGATTGTTGTTGTTGTTGTTGTTGAGACGCTGGGCCCGCTGACGAAGCTGGTGACCCTTTAGGTCTTAACATATGAGGCTGCATACACTGTACAGCACAAGATCCAACTACCTGTAGATCAGGAAGGGATTGTTGTGAATTAGCCGGTTGTTGTTGTTGTTGTTGTAATGTTGCAACACTGGGGGGGCTGTCTTTTAATGTTGGTTTAATTGGTGGTAAACTGCCCCCTTCCGGGAGGTATGTGTGCGATGTAACTGAAAACAGTTGTGTACGAGACATCGGCATTTTCACAGAATTTGCAACTAAAGCGCTAGACATCTCTAGCGCATTTCCACCAAAGGTTGATGGCCAACCATTAGAGCGAGCCAGAGTTGAAAAGAACACATTCACGGACCACTGCTATCACAGACAATTTTTGATAATTTATTTTAATTTATATTGAACTAGTACACTTAATACACCGCACATCATTGAACGACACAAACAATTAATGTTGTTTCGTTCAATTTTTGTTAAAAAAACATTCTCTCCAACAAAGAGATTTTGGTTATTTTACAGCCATATTTTCTATCTAAATATTCGCCAAGTGGTGGCGCTACAAACACACCATAATCGGGATTCTGTCGTTGTCCCCCACTAAAAATATTGTGTTCCACTATTATTATTGGTTACTGTGAATAACTAACAAATCTGATTCGTTCATATATCCCACTATTTTTCAAATTCAAATCTATATATAAAACACAAAATTTATCAACTAACAAATAATTTATATGATTTATTCAATAAGAACAAAAACAATTCGATACAATTCAACCATTTTTTTTATTCAAACGTATACATAAATTTTTGTTGTAATTTATTTTGATGCGATGTCCTTGACTTAACAGTAAAGGTCAGTGACTTTTCAAAAGTTCTACCCAACTGTATAAATTATACCTATACGTCAATACAATCCGACTTCGTATCTACCTTTTATATATATAATATATATGTCTATATAAATATAGATATATAGACAAAATTATCTATTTATTTGAACAAAGCGCTTTTTAGTCATATATCCTAACGAAACTCTTCAAAATCACTTCGTAGAATGAAGAAATCTAAAGCGACCCATAGACCAACAGTTAAGAATTGATCTCAATCGTAACTCAATTTGACTAATTATAGATAATGTACAGCAATTGCCATTAAATTATAAGAATACGATGCGAAACAAATCTCAATATGTGTGCGAACATATTATAGAATCTAAAAAACAATAGAAAATGTTGACCTCCCGCTATTGCTTGAGTTAGTGTGTGTGTTTTTTTGTTGCACCATATAGTTGTTCGACTGGTCGCACAGAAAAAGGTCTCTGTAGAACTGATCGACCAATACTTTGGGTCTGTGACGCCAGAGGTATTACATACAGGCAACCAGCAATACTACTGCTATCTTTTACCTAGCATGAGATGTATTAAAAGTTGCCTATTTCTCATTCTGATTATTTGCAATGATCAAAACGCTACAGAGAATTATGAGATGAGATATTTTGCACTTTGTATTCTTTTGAGCACAGGCATGAATCAGTCTAATGTGCTCAATTAATTGCTCTATTTCTCAAATACAATGGAACTCTTTCAATTTACCAGAAACCTTTATATATATTTTAAATAGGTGTGAAGAAGATCCTAAACTTTTTATCATAGTTTCCCAAGACTTGATTGTTTTTTCGTGACTAAATATTAACGTTATCTTAGGTAGTCTTACATGTAGAAATGTTTTAGTAACACCATCAAGCTTTTCTTATGTACTTTATGCATGTGTAATTTGCAACTATGTTAAATTTATGGAATATTTTGTTTTACATTTTACAAGAACCAAATTGACGAACGTTGAATGCCTTGTGTACAGGTAGTTCGTCAAAACTAAACAAAGAAGTTCACACAGGAATACTTCAATTTAAATTTCCTCAACAGAACCATGATGTTTCAGAATTCTCATACATTCCGACGTGGGGGAAGGGGGAATAGAGTAGGCGCAGTAATGACATGAGATGGGAATATAGGCTCCACCTCTCGAATGTATGTGTCGAGTCAACATAGTATAATTTATCTACAGAGCATCGCTTTAGGTTGCGTGATATCAGTGAATGCCTTACATGTAGACACGTGCCGCAATACCTCATAATATTTACTCTACTGTTTTTCAGTAGTTCAAAACAATTGTTAGACTTTGCCTTTTTCTCTAGTTAACAGATTGTTTGACAACAACTGGATATTTGTCGAATATATCAAAATTGAGCAATTGATTTGTTTTGATCCATCTCTTTTTTGTTTGTTTTTGTCTAGTCTTACACTTCATAATTATTTGATGTTTTTCATGTTTGTGACGAGGTTCTATTTTGTTTTTCAAAATATTTGGGCAGTGATATTATTGTAAATACTAGAGACTGTAGTGAAATTTCCAAGAATTTCAACTGAAATAACAAACTAATTTACTTAAAACTATTGAACATAACATCTAAAGGCTCGGTTTTATATGATTATATGTAGAACTCTGTACTTTCTTCGTATGTTATATAATTTAACAAATATAGGAGATAAATAAAGGTGAACTTACATAAGTTACAACAGCGTAACTTCCTCTAGTTTAGACGCGACTACATCGATTTTCTAGTTATCTAAACTTTTATATTAATTTTTATTTGATTATGATTTTTCAAATATAACATGGCAATAAAACATATTTAAACGATTATTAGCTATTACGACAAAGTTAAGAATCAATATTTTGTAGTTTTATTAATTAAATTGTATAATTTTTAAGAAAAATGTAAACAGAAGACGATCAGCTTGTATCTAAAGATTAATTTAAAAGTGAAATCGCATATATCTTGTTTTACACCCAACGAAAACCGAAAAAACGATACACAATAAATTATTCATAAATCAAATAATAGTAATAATAGTTTAGACAAAACTATGCAAAAATTTATGTAATAATGTAATTTAGAAAATTAAATGAAAATTTTTTTTTATTATTGTTTTTGTCATTTATAGGAAATTAGAATAAATTTCCTAACAAAAAAAAATAAACTTTTACATAACACCAATGTAATTATCATATTATTATTATTATTATTATTATTATTATTATTTATATATAATAAAATTTGACAGATAAGACTTTTGGTCAGTTAAACGCGGAATTTGATAACAACTTATTATATAAAAATCTATTTATTATTTGATAGTAGTTAATTAATTAGTGAACTGATAAACAATTGTTACAGAAAAATTTTTAAATCTTTTTGTAAAATTATCGAACAATAATTCTAACAAGTTTTGTCTCAATCGATTGCTCAATTTTTCTTTCCATCATATCGTAGTGTTAATTTTCGAATTATTATGTAATTTCGCCTTTGTAGTCGTTGAATGAAATTAATTTCTTTCTGCTTGTTTTATTATTTTTAATAATAACTGAACCCTGCCCACTTGTAGTTTTGTACATATTATTGAGGCAAATGTTGTTGTAAATAAAACCTATTAATATAAGTTACACTACTTTATGTCAAGTATTTATGATAATATCGTGTCGAGTATTTAAAATTAACAAAATTCTGTTAAATATATTTTTACATTACGTCAAATTCCGACAATTAAACAAGATGGTAAAGTTTATCATATCATCATTTCAAAAATACATTATTAAATCAGGAATTTGTTACGCAAAATTAAGACACTAATGTCAATTAAAGTTTAATCACAAACATTTCTCAATGCGTTTTTGAGGTCTTTTACTATACTAGAATTGCTAGACTCAAAATGTATTACTGGTGAACATCACAATAGTAAGAGTATTTTGTCTGGATTCCCAGTTAGATACAATCGAAAGCTGAGGGTTCTGTTAGAAAGAATAACAACTTACTGGTCATCATTTGACTTCTGCATTACTAATGAAGTACTAACGATCTAATCATTACCCTTAATTGCAATAATCAGCACATACATTATGTATACAAAAATTAATCTTTAATGTGAAGACCGAGAAAGATCAACAATCTTCGTTAACACATTAATGTAAAAACGAGTTTAAATGCTATATGAAGGAGAAGTAGTCACAATGTAACTAGAAGCTAAGAGACTAGCAGGATAAGTCACATTTGCAAAAGTAATTGAAAAAATCGCTATGGTATTAAAAATACAAAAAAAAAACTTTCGGCTAAAAGAAAACAGTTTGTGTCAAGCAATAAAAAAGTTATAACCTCTTAGACTAAACTATAACAGGTTGAAAATGGAATTAAATGCAAAGTGAGTCATTCTAAAACAATATAGCAAATCTATGTCTAAATACAGTCTGTTTCATTTAAATATAACTCTTCATATGTACCTGTTGGTGGTTGGTGGGTAACGTAAGAAAACTATCAAGAATTTATAAGATTGTTGATAATTGATTTAAAAATATAAAAAATTATGTATTGTTTTCGAAAGATAACTCGAAAAAATGATAATTTGCTATATGCGGCTTAACGGCTACATGCGGCAAGTGCATGATTGGAAGATTGTGAACACGAGCCATCGTTCCTACATCACCTCGGGCATCATCCTATGAAGATAAGCCATCGTTCTTGCATCACAACGTACAACACCCTATGAACACGACATCATCTTTCTTATATCATACGTATGTGCATGTGCTCAAGACAGTGTTCTAGTACCATAACAATACACATCATCCACCTCAGATAACATAGTCCTAATTGTGAGCCAAATAGTATTACAGTTACCTTATTATCCGGAACCACGAATAGTAAGTCAAATATTAAGATGAAATGCCAATCCATAATTCCAAGATACACCTTCCTTGTTGGAATTGACGAAGTCTTCAACATTTAGTTCATAAAATATGCAAGTCTAAAAAGCCCCACACATTATAAAAATAGAAAACTGAAGTGTCCAAGAGACATTTTAACGAAATTACATCATGGCAGAAATGAAGATCTACTTCGAAGTACATCATTCATCAAATTAACTTACAGAACACATGTAGGAGAAACTCGGCTGAATTCGTGATATTAAGCATTATTTTCATTATAATCTCAAGTTAAAAGGAACAACAGTGGGGTTTATGTTCTGAAAAAAGTAGAGCCTTCATCTAACAAACTATATACCGAAAGTCCGAAATTTTTATTTTTATTGTAGTGCCAAATCGGCTTTAATGCTACCGTAAGAGTCGTATAATTCGTTGACAACTCGGTAATACTCTTAGTTTCTTATCGTGATAGAACATTTAATGTTCTAAAATAGGAAGTTTTTTAATGGTTTTATTGGAGTTTAATCAGTCATCTTCATCTGTACAGTTAAAACAAGTTAAATATAGATTGCAGTGATGTAAATTAACGCGCAATGAGAGTGGAGCTACTTTTGTCAGCTTATACCATTTATCGATTCTACCTCTTTTTCAAAATTTCTTTTGCAAATCGCACATAAATCGCAGAAGCGATCACAAAGTTACATGTTACAACACAGAATGGTCAAAAACTGTCTTGAATAAACTCGTGACACTCTTTTTTCCATGTTATCACGAAATTAGATGAGTTTTCCCTATATACTGAATCAGAAGAAGAACAATAATGTGGTATGAACATAGAGTTTGGCGGAAGTCGAAAAGGAATCTCTCTTTAGGACAGCTATAGTGACGAAAATTTTAAACTGCCGTTTAGCACTACAAAGGCAACCGTTGAAGCGTCTACAAAACAAATAGGATTCTTAGAACATCAAAATCTTTATTGTTTGAAGAATTCTCGGGGTGCCGATGCAACCGATCCTGTATGCTTTGAAATTTTCTCCAATAAAGTACGGGAAATAGAAAATTGATTTTCTGATCAATGTCATTCAATGTTTGGTAAAACAATTTTATAAAAATAACAGTAATGTTGTTCAATAATTTCTAAGAGTTATTTTAGCACGTAATAGCCAGTTAATAAACTAATTTAGTTTTCAATAATTTAAAATTATCACAAATATTGTTATGCCAATCAGGCAGGCTTATAGATAATACGTTAACAATAATAAAAAGGATTTTAACATAAAAGAAAAATTCAAATTGTAATTCCTGGAGAACTTTATTCATAGTCTAACATAAGTGTGTCTTATGATAAACATTTTATTTTTAAGAAAACCAACTATATTACACTTCATAAGAAAGAAATACAATCATTTTTATTTTCATCATCGTTAATTTCCTGTTCATTAAAAGAATTTAAATGGAATTAAAATCAGAACACGTCCAACAATATCAGTATTCCAATACAATATTATTTCAAATTAACTTTCGAATTGTTATTAAAAATTGCTTAAAGACAAAGAGTATTTTATTATTTAATGCTATAAATGAAAGAATTATTGCAATTTTTCTCCTATATTTTCCATAAATTATCTGATTAAAAATTTCTTAAGTTAATTTAAATGAAAATTATTCCTTAGTTACAATTTTACAGATAAGTTAAAATTAACACTTTGAACCCGGATATACAAAGAAAATCTTTTATATTTGAAAAATTATAATTTTTCTTTTATGAGAGAAAAACCAATTTTAATGACATCCTTTTGTTTAATTGCTGATATTTTTCATAATTCTTTTTTTTAACTATTGTCTCTTTCATAATTGCTGAAATAATGGATAAGCGGTTGTTGTAAAAATTTTAAAT
>JAZBGY010000320.1:0-25017 GCA_037414755.1 Lydus trimaculatus | reverse complement strand
AAAACAGAAGTTATGCCATAAACTTCAGCATGTTTATTTTAAGTATACTTTAAGACTCTTGAGTTGTTCCTGATGTTACTTAACAATCCACAAATACAAACAAACAAACTACTAAAAAATTATTTTGAACGTTTTTACAAGATTAACCGTCGATTCACGATTATCGCACAAAGATTTGTTGAAAAAAGATATGATATTTTACAGGATAATACTTATAAAATCCTGATAAAAAGTATAAATGTATACGAAATAAGCCGAACGAAATTTAACGAGGTCCTTCACCAATATCTGAAACTTTGTATAGGGGAGAACTTAGAAGTTCGAAATCAGTCATCAACGTGAAACGTATGTTTCATGTTGTTTTTACTCTCTCGCAATATCAACATTACTCGTGTGCTATTCGGTTGTTATTAAATATATTATTGTTTAATTAAATTAATTGATTATAAAACTATTGTCAGATAGTGTACGCCTTTTGAGAATAAGATTACAGGTAAAACTATTATTAACTTTATTAAGTATTGATAATTAATCATTATTTGATTAATAATTAATTAATTAATTAATAGTTGTTTTGACAATAACTGAATGAGCGTTAACGAAAATCATTAAAACAGAGATCGTTAACGAATTATAAGATGAATTTAAATCTCTTGGAAATATTTTGGGAAAGTCCACTGAATTTCTCTCGAGCGTCATCATCGTGAGCATCTTATACGGGAAATTTTGTGTATATGGAACAATCATATCACGTAAAAATTATTCATATTTATTTCCTTATTCAGATTAATTAACAATTTTATTGTTAAAACAATTATTTGATAAATAAATCATCTAGATCGTTTCACAAAAACATTTAATGATGTAATTAATTACAATAACAAGAAAAAAATTTGAGAAGAAAGATCATTTCTGGTTTTGATATGTTTTTCGAATATTTTTTTAATTAATAAACAAATTTTCACGTTTATTATTATAAATGAAATTGAGAGAAACTGGTTGAAAGTAATGATAAAGCGTGCGGTGTTGATTTAAATTATTATTTTTTCACTTTCTGTTTATAATCAAGATTCACTTTTACAATAAAATTTTTTTCTTTTTATAATTTTAAAAAAAAAATTAATTACGAAAATCTAGGTTGTATTAAATTGCAAAAATCCATTAATTGCATTTATATTCAATTCTTGATGAAATTCAATTTCATTTAAATATTAAGCCATTTACACACTAGCAAACGATCTATTCCAAATTTTTGTTTGTTTCATCAAAGATGATGTATTTGTCATAGTTGGAATATATTTAAATGTTACTAAAAATATCGCAATTAAATAGAAAGCTTGTATCGTGTTTGCAATAAACTTGCAAATTCGTTGCTAATTTTACGAATTGCACCAAACACATTCTGAATGTTAAATGTATAGACACCTTTAGATTTGATACGTTACGGCCGTTTAAAATGGTTAATTTATTTATTGTTATCATTTATTTAAAATTGTCATCATTATAGTTTCATGGTTAAAATGTTAGGGCACTGGCCTATGAGAGAAAGTAGGCAACCTTGACTGACATATGCCTATTGCGTTATATATAGTCAACTATATAACATATACACATAGACGATTTGCAGGATGTCTATTGACGTTTTTTTTGTTTTTCTGTGTAATTAATTTGAAAAAGTTTGATCTTTATCCCAAAATTCCATGTTGTACTATATAGTCAACCAAATTCGACTTGACTTACGTGACTTTAAAGCGATAAAAACGGTAGCAAAATGTTCAATTTCAGAAACATTAAAAAAAAACAACAACAATCAAACAAGGTAATATTCTTCGATTACCTGAAGCGTTACCCAAATGTTTGGTTCAGTATAAAGAAACTCTTTATTATGTCTACAAGTCAAATTTGATTTACTATATTCGGGGCATAACATTAGAATCTCTTACAATACAAGGCGATCTTTGTTTATTTTTATTCAATGGTATTTTTAAAAGGAAGTTTTTGGGTGATGTCACTTGCTGTTAATATTTGCAGATTTTTTTTGTTTTGTTTAAAAATAAAGTCAAATATTCAAATATGATAAATTCCACAAAATTTTTAATTATGAAATAATTTGTGTATATAATCTGAAGGCTGGTGAATGTCATTATTATTTTTATATTTGAAAAATAAACTATCAATGATCGCATGATAATTATTATCGGTTTGCAATTATTATTTGAGATTTACAACACCTCAACATTATCTGTTTTTTTCTATTATTACTATTGTTTAGTAACTATCCTTCTATTGTTTCGGCGTAATTACAGGAAAATTATCTTTTGAAACAATGAACTTGTTTCATAAATATTTATTATTGGTATTGGTCAAATTTTTGCAAACTATCAAAATCGATGACATTTTTATTTTTATTTATACAAAAAAAATAAATAAAAAATTAAAATAAATTTCGTAATTTGTTCTCGTTACCTAGAAGAAAATTTAGAACAATTTTTTCAGTGTCAATTTCATATTGCATAAAAAAGACTTTTGTAATAATTACGTTATTGTAAAATTGTCAAGGTAAAACTAATCTTATTAAAAACCATTCACTATGATCTTTTTTTTTTTTGGTTTAATTAAAACCTCATTAATATTAAAAATTAAAAACTACGAATAAGTGGCATATTAAGAAATTTTAAACGAAACTTGATATACTTTTGAAAATTCAACTGTAACTTCAATTGAACGCAATTTATATGATTGTTATTTTAAATGGGACACTCTATACATATTTTTACGTTTCCGAATAATTTATTAAATTTAGAACAACCTTCTTAATTATCTCCAAATTACAAATTATTGAACAGCTAGCTATTGTATCAATGTGGAATAGTTCTGGATACTTATATGAAAAAAATAATGAAAAATTCGAATGATTTTGCCAAAAATATCCCGTTACATTTCTTTTTAGTTATTTTATGTCTGCAGTGATTGTTTTTTTTTTTTTGTATTACAGAAAGATCTTTTTATGGTCGTTTGTTCTTCACTTGATATTTTTCTGTAATTCGTATTTGTTTTAGAACGGATGTTTGTTTTTCAGGTTTCACCAATACTATTTGATCCTTTAATAAATGTTGGCTGTAGTTTTGTTGTTAATTCATGAATGAAGTTTGTTCCATTGATAATTACACTTTGTCTATTTTGATTTGGTCGATTCAAACTTAAACAAATTACAATAAAATCGAATTATTTATTGACAGAAAGGGCAGTAAATTCCAAAAATATCTTCAAAGAAAAAATATTTGTGACTAATTTGGGCTTCATCTAGATTTGATTCGAAACCATGTCGGTTCAATCAAAATAGACAAAGTATAACATAATTTATATTTAGCAGTAGATAAAAATTATTTTATTGTTACAGAAATTCAGAAACAACAATGCCCCCATCACAACTATTTAGAGTTCATGGTGAATTTTGTGCAGCATATCCATGGGAAGTTATTGTTGCAACATTAACATTAGCTGTTTGTATGTTAACTGTTGATCAACAACAACATCCAACAACACCCCCTAAACCAATATTACGAAATTGTGCTGGCTGTCTACATGAGGTAAAATCTATTATTATTTATAGAACATATACGTAACATCACCAAAATAATGGCAGTAATCAGTTAAAAGTGAAGTTTTGTAAATAGATACTTTTATTACAAGAAACTGTATTCTACATAAGTCTTAATCTTAATTGCAATATTCACGTTCAATATTTAACATTAAATAATCGATAAAAATTAATATAAATTCTAATCAAGATCAAGATTAAAACTTGTTTAAAATCGCACTATATTATTAGTAATTATCAGATTAATTAATTATATCTGATTTTGTTAATGTTTAACCGTGCCAACACAAATATAATTGTTATAAGCGTATACTAACAATAAGTAATTAATTTGGTTCTGAGCAGTGGCGTAGCCTTGGAGAAGTCTAGTGGGGCCGTCCCCTCCAGAGATTTCATGAAAAATAAATAGTTCAAAGCTTTTGAGAAAAACGTTTTAATACAGTAGATTCAGTTTATCGGTTTACTGGGATAGCCGTTTATTATGGACAAAACAGATTCCGGCTTTGGTGTCGATTCAATGAATGTATCAATATAGAAGATGTACAGGACTATGCGTTTCTAATACGTACATAGGAAAAATTCAAGGCACAACCTACTCTTAGGGATTTGTCAGATACATCTGCCCGCTGATGTTTCACCATGATCATGAGTTCTTAGACGCCTGACTATTTATTTTCTGTTCATCTTTGCGCTACGCTACGCTACTGGCTCTGAGAAAGGGGGAAATGTTGACCTGAAATTTGTGCTTAGAAAATGGAAAAATTTGACTCGTATTAATTAACAAAAGAGCTTAAGCATGCACTTTCTGCCATTATGCGGTGATGTACACCTGTGCAAAAACAGACGTTAGCATATACATCAAAAAATTTTGAAGATTTCGCAGAAAATTATTGAGTTTTTAGCCAGAGTCAGATTTACGTTAGCCCCAAAGCGCTAAGTGTTCGTAAAATAGAAAATTTTGCAATACAGTTTTCATAGAATTAATTATTTTCTTCACTCTAAAGCAATCAAAATCATTATAAGATTAAGGCCCCAAAAGGGGGGTGGATCAGCTATTGCCTTTAGCTGTAAACGATGTTGACACCTTCATTATACTATGAGACAGATGATGTAAGAAATGAATCTGTTTATAACTTCTGCCTTTAGGCTTCAAATTCGAAGTTGCGCCACTGATTTACAGTGTTGATTAAGGTCTATCTTACAGTAGTATTATTTGAATGATTATAGTTTTAGTAAATGTTTGTTCGAAGTTCTACCGCTGAATAATCCATTAGATTTACTTTCTAGTTACAAAATTACAAAATTAAAGCAAAAAAAAAAAATGTGTACATATTACATTATTCGAGATGGTGATGTCCAATAATCATTGGAATGTAATAGAAATTCCATGTGTGTGTATGTGTTATTTGTTGATATTTTTATATTTTCACTTTTCAACACAAAAAGACAACTTTCACTGCCAATGTCAATGAACATACTAACACACAGGCAAACACAAACGATTGACAACAATATTTTTTTGTGATAATTTTTATCTTTCTAAAGCAGATCATTTTGTTTACAGGCGGAATATAATGCAGCCGATGTTATTGTTATGACTTTAATAAGATGTTTAGCTGTACTTTACAGTTATTATCAATTTTGTAATTTACAAAGATTAGGATCGAAATATATATTAGGTATGTATATTATAATGTCCGACGATTTGATTTTGAAATATTTAGATATTGATGTAATAATAGTGCCCTTGTAATTATTTATTTCTTGTTTACATGGTCTCATTTTTAAAATTAAACATATGAATAATTGTCTTCTGTTGGTTAACACAGCGAAAGTGTAGAGAAAATGATTCAAGGTTATAAAATCGCATAGTTGATGATTGGAGAAAGTAATATGAAACAAAACAAATTAACAAAAAAAAAAAATCGTAACCGTGAACCTTTCATTAATCGTTTCTAAAGTCCCAATTATTCCATCTTTATTTATTTTTTCATAAAAATTGATAATCCGTTTTTTACAGGTATTGCTGGTTTATTTACGGTTTTTTCTAGTTTTATATTTACAACAACCGTTTTAAATTTATTACGGATAAATATGGCTGATTTAAAGTGAGTTTTTTTTGTTTGAATTTTGCCATTTAAAAATATACCAATGGACAATATTTTTTTCAGAGATGCCCTATTTTTCTTTTTATTGTTAATCGATTTATCAAAAGCAGCAATGTTAGCACAATCAGCATTAAGTGCATCAAATCAAGATGAAGTAAAAAGTAATATTGCGAGAGGTATGGCAATTTTAGGTCCAACAATTACTTTAGATACAATTGTTGAAACATTAGTTATTGGTGTTGGTACACTTTCCGGTATTTATATTAAAAAAAATTATTAAATTCATTAATAATTATAAAAAAATAATAATTGTAGGTGTTCATCGTCTTGAAATGTTATCATATTTCGCTTGTTTATCAGTTTTAGTAAATTACGTCGTTTTTATGACTTTTTATCCAGCGTGTTTGTCATTGATATTAGAGGTATTGTAGTTTTCTTAGAATTCTTGTTGTTCCGAATAAATCTGACTAATAATCGCCATTTTTCACTTTATTATTTATGATATTCAAATACATTTTCGTCTGTTGAATGAAAAAAGATCAGTATGGATCTCCATAGACTTTTAAGTCTGTTTAAGAAACATATGTGATCAGGGTTTTTCCACTGTCGCATACAATTAAACATTAGTTGTTACCATAATTTTACTTAATTGAATGAAATTTGATGGTTGAGCAAATTTGTGGAAGCCCATATACAGTATTAGATCAAATTTTAATGGTGATTTCGCTTCACAAATCATCAAATTCCATACAATTCAAATTTATATAAAATTTGACGACAATGTCGCATGATAAATCATTAAGTTTGCTGTAAATAAACGATTTAAAAAGATCTATTTGTCAGTAAAATTAGGATACGGTTAGAGACTGAAAGGTCTAGATCAAGATTTATTCGGAAATGTATTGAATATTTTAAAATAAATTTTGCAATATTCTAGTTATCACGTATGACAAATATTTATGGCAAGAAACAATCTTTAATATCAAAAGCATGGAAAGAAGAAGATCACAAGTCAAATCCTGTTGTACAAAGAGTTAAGTTAATTATGTCGGCTGGTCTTATGTTAGTACATGCTCGTAGGTAAGTTAAATCAATGATTTAAATAACTGTGAATGGACTGTTTTTTTGAATAAAAGTTCTTTTTTTCTTCGAAACAAAACTATTTAAATATTCAACAACTTAACCTTTTTTTATTTTATTTATTTATATCTTATTGTACTTAGAGATGCTTACTAAGATTATTATTGTGACTACTAATAAAAGAAAATGTTCTAACATTGTCAGTTTTAAAGTAACCATCTAGTAAAGAAGTAACGCATCTTAATAAGTTTTTTTTTTCTAAAACAATTTTAGTCGATGGCCTTTCAAAGCTGATGAGGTTGATAATTTAGGACCTTCAGTTGTTGAACAACATATGGCACAAAATCGTACAGAAGATACAGCTTTACACGAATATATGATGAAGTAAGTCTCTATTTATTATTTATTAATGGAATAATAACAATAATAACAATAATAAATTTAAAAGATGGGTTACCGTCAGTGCTGACCATATCGTGATTTTGATACTTCTTCTTGCATTAGTTGTGAAATTTATATTTTTCGAAAATAAAGAAGATTTAGCTTTGCAATTACGTGCCCATATTACTGAAAATAAAGAAAATAAAAAAACTGATTTACCATCAAAAATGCCATTTTTAAAACCGCAAACATTCTTTTTAGAAGATAAAGATATAACCGAACATTCCAAAGGTATTTTTTTAAAATTTTTTTGTCTTAAAAAAAGAAAATTTTTTTTTTCACAAATCAAATTTTAGCACCTGAATTTGAAGATAAAGGCGTACAAACAGAAAAATTACAACGTGAATCAAGTACTGAAGTTTTACAAACTGAAAATGAAACCGAAAATCAAATTTGTAGGAATTTAGATGAATGTCGACGAATTTATAACGATACCGATTTAGGTGGAACATTCTTAACAGATGATGAAGTAATATCACTTGTTCATAGTAAAGATATACCTGCATATCAAATTGAAAAAGCTGTTGAAGATCCAGTACGTGGTGTTGGAATACGACGTAAAATTGTTGGACATGCAGGAAATTTGTTAAAAGCATTTACAGATTTACCATATAAAAATTACGATTATAGCAAAGTAATATTTAGTAGAATTTGCGTGGGAAAAGTACTTAATTTTATTAAAATTCCAGGTTATGGGGGCTTGTTGTGAGAATGTTATCGGTTATATGCCAGTTCCTGTTGGTATTGCAGGACCTCTAAAATTAGACGGTCGTTCTGTCTATGTACCAATGGCAACAACAGAAGGATGTCTTGTAGCTAGTACAAATCGTGGTTGTAGAGCTTTAGGTGAATGTGGAATCATAAGTTGTATTGTTGGTGATGGTATGACAAGAGGTCCAGTTGTTAGATTTCCATCAGTAAAAAAAGCCAGGTAGAATTAATTATTATGCTAAAATTTGATCAATTTAATCTATATATATAAAAAAAAAATTATAGTGAAGCTATGGTTTGGATGAAATCAAATGAAAATTTTGCAGTTATGAAACAACATTTCGATGCCAGTAGCCGATTTGCACGTTTATCAAAATTATTAATTAAAATTGCTGGACGTCATCTCTTTATTCGTTTCGAAGCGAAAACTGGTGATGCAATGGGTATGAATATGGTATCTAAAGGAACTGAATTATCATTAAAATATGTACAAAAAACACATTTTCCTGAAATGGAAATTCTCAGTTTAAGTGGTAATTTTTGTACAGATAAGAAACCAGCTGCTGTTAACTGGTTAGTAAAATTCGATTATATTTCATTTATAAAAATTCTATTTATTTAATTTTGACTATAGGATTGAAGGACGTGGTAAATCTGTTGTATGTGAAGCTATAGTACCAGCAAAGATAGTTACAAAAGTTTTAAAAACGAGTGCATGTGCACTTGTTGATGTAAATAATTCAAAGAATATGATCGGTTCAGCTGTTGCTGGCAGTATTGGTGGTTTTAATGCACATGCAGCTAATATTGTTACAGCTATATTTATAGCAACAGGACAAGATCCAGCACAAAATATTGGTAGTAGTAATTGTATGACATTGATGGAAACATGGGGTGAAACTGGTGAAGATTTATATATATCTTGTACAATGCCATCTATTGAAATTGGTACTATTGGTGGTGGTACAATATTACCAGCACAATCATCGTGTTTAGAAATGTTGGGTGTTAAAGGTCCAAATCCGGATTGTCCTGGTGAAAATGCAAATCAATTAGCCCGTATTGTATGTGCAACTGTATTAGCTGGTGAATTATCATTGATGGCAGCTTTAACAGCTGGACATTTGGTTAAAAGTCATTTAAGACATAACAGATCAACAACAACGATACCTACCAATATCATACCACCGTGTAAAGATAATATTTAAATAATTTTACATTTATTATATTATATATTTATAAATCTAGTCTCGTCTAAGTATGGCTTAGTGGGAGACAATTATCAAAGATATATATGCCCACACAAGCAAAATTTCCTAGAAATCTGTAGCCTTATCTTATAAGTTAGTGTTATATTATTTTGTATATTTAAATGCATATGTGAAAATTTTTAATTAATTCACGTGCTTGTGTGAGCCAATTACAGTCTCAGGTTTTTGTTTGTTAATCTGTTTTTGTGATTGTTTTGTGACAATAAAATAAAAATTCTAAAATAAAACCAGCATTTACAATTTCATTTGTAAACTTACAAAATTGTAAATAAATATATTTTTACAACGTTAAAATGATGTTCCTTTATCTGTCCACAAGTAAAGCAACTATAGCACCTCGTTATACCAAACTTTATTTTGAATAATAATAATAATGTGGAGCTAATATCTGACGATTCTAAGTGAAGCCTACATAGATTCCAAGTAGATTTTCGATAAATCGAGTCGAAATGAACATGAAAATGCCACTATACGATAAAAAACAGAATTCATATCTAAACAGAAATAGACCGAAATCTTTTGCAAATAAATAACAGGAAAAATATATTTGGAATACAGTTGAAACCATACAAATATTTTCACAGTATACAGATCAAAGAATTTCGTGTAAAATCAAATTTGTATTTATAGAAATGAATAAATTTGAAAAATTTGTCGTGTCTTGTACTGTCTATAAAATAAAATATAAAGCGTTTTTTCACATTACAATGTTTCATAGAAGCTCCACAGTCTACATTCTTGTCGTTATGCCACTGTTACTACAATAATACTCAATGCAGAACGTTCAATGACTTCAATAATAAAACTAATTCAGTAACAAAAGCTTTAATAAATGTATCTATAATAAATCGTCCAGTACATTTAGAAATATCTGCCAGTGGCGTAACAGGATTTTCAATTTTAAACAAACTACTAAATTTGAACTCAATTTTAAGTAGTTTTAACTAAAATTTAGGGGTTGACAAGTTGATCAATCGATCGACAAAGACTATCTTGGGTACTTACCGCCATTGTGTTGATAAAATAAAAACTGTTCAATGTATTTGAAAGTGTTGAATTGAGCTTACGTAACGATAGTTTTGATTAGATGATATTCAAGAAATCCTACATATCTAATGATAATGATTCATATAAATATATTTATTTGGATAATAATATGACAACATTGAATATCGACAATAGTGTCTCTACAAATTCTTTGATAAGAGACCATACGCGTGCACAGACTTGTTGATTAAGGAGGGTCAGTCCTTGACATGTATGATATTAATTTGAATGAATTCCTCTATTTATATATCGAAAATTATCAAAATCGGGAGTGTGTATGTAATTTATATTCGTATAATTGTATATGCTACATTGGCGGAGGGGCATGGGCCACCGGCCCCTCGTGTACACCAATAGGTAAGAGACCGATAATCAAGCCTTGATTTCATTCTAAAAATGAAACTATTCTTTCCACAATTCGTTTGTCAATTTTCTTGGAAATATTTTGCTAGACAGTTACAATTTCGTTATAGTTAAAAAATTTAAAAATAGCTCATCAGTGCCAAAAATAGAATCATTCAGAATTTTTTCTTTAGGTTGTTTTTTTAAAGTTTTACTGACCGGCAATGCCTCACCGTACACTGTAGGGTTTACAGTAAAGCGCCCTTGAGCGATGCTTAATTTAGCCGCTCGTGGGTCGGCACTGTTTGTATGAGCAATAGACTAGTATATACATTTAGTGTGTTTAGAACCAATAACATTCAAAAGATAGAGAATATAGGAAAAAGAACAACAATAGTCAGTTTTTGACGTCACATATGCTCTAGAAGTATCTAGCCAATTTGGCGATAAATCCCCATATTTAAAAACCTGGACTCTGGTGGTAATCATAACGTAAATCATGTAATTATCATGTATACCATATGTAAAAGAGGTCATACAAGGCAGAAGACTCGAATCACACACAAACCCTCTAATACAACCACTACTGCAACAACACAACAAAAGATTAAAAAGAAATTGGCCAATCGACCTCAAATGAGGTACTGGAGGCCTTTTCGCTAGAGGAATCCTCATCATGTTACACAAGGACTCTAAGTTAGTGAGCCTTTGTCATCAGATTAGCTTATAGAATTATGTAATTCTGATTGTTGATAAATAAATAAATAATAAAAAAAAATGTAGTTTTGTCGTTTATTAGTTTTGACCTCAGTTTAAGTATAGGTCATACGTACCATTCAAGTAAAACTAATAGAGTAGAATTATCTATAGGGCACTGAACATTTGCACAAGTTTTCTCTCGAAAATTTAGGAGAGGTCCTGATAATGTTTTTGGGACTTCTGATCTAAAGAAAATTATAATTAATTGTACGAGAGGTTTATTGCAAAACTTCACATTTTACAAGCACCTTTGGGGTACGATAGCGTTTCGGGGCCTGACGCTGGTAGCGTCGGTAGCGTTATGGTAAATACCGAATTTTTTCAAATATAATACAAACATTTTCCGGGTTTAAATATAACATTAATTGTCTCGAATTACAGGTTTTCAAAAATACGTTTCTTTCTGGCATCTGTTGTATTATCGTTAAATTAGATATGTTTCAATAACTCGAATATGTCTCATCTAGTGCTGCCATCTGCTTACGATTTTACTAGATTTAAATGTAAAGATCGATGAACACAGTTTTGTTGAAAAGTAAAATAGATGAATTTGGTGAAAAATTTTTGGCGCGTCCTTTAGGTTTACAAAATATGGAAATTCCAATTTATGTTAAATCGCAAAATAATTATAGATTATGATTTTTACAAATTCATTGTTTTTGATTTTGATTCATTTTTCTTGTAATCAGCTTTATGAGATTTTTCTGTTTTATGTTATCTTGAATAAAATTTCGTGTTTATTGTTACGTAGTTTACGTGATAAATCGCTACTGTTATATATTAATGAATATTTACAGTTCTAAACCAATTTATTTGATCTGATACAAAAGTAGAACAAGAAAATAAAAATACGCTTGGCATTTTAGTTAACTCAAATGAGTAATTATGCTGGAATGAAATTTGTTTAAAAATAGCGTTATGTAATTGAAATAAGGATTGTGTCTTTTATTACTTGATGAATATTTAAATAGTGTTGGTTGAAATGTACATTTTTAAGAAGAAATCAAACGTATGTCGCAGTGCGCAAAAAACAATTTACAATATTGTTAAGTTAACATATTTACCTTAGCGACCATTTTTTGAGCTTTTATGCAGATAAGATCGAATAATAAAATTCAAGCATGCGCTTGTTTAAAAATGTGCTTTTCGATAATATCTATACGAAACAACAACTAGTTGTGCTTTAAGCTTCATAGAAGTAATGATGTTACACAATAAAATAAAAAAATGGAAAATTTACGTGAAATAAAAACTACAACAAATGAAACTGTTACACCAAATTATAGTAAATTATCTGATCATATTAGACGTTTAACACCACATGGTATACAATGTAGTGTTTTTTGTGGTGGTAGTAACTGTAAATATGAAAATCCGGAAAATTGGAAAGCTGATAGTTTGGCATTACAAGGCATATATTCCCATTGGTGAGTCCAACAGGTATCAGAAATAAGCAAATTGCATGAAACAATTAAATATTTAAAATGTAATGTTTGTTCAATAAAATTGCAGTATTATTACCCTTTGATATTTAAATAATTGCAACTTTTTTTTTTTTATACTACAATTTATTCTATTTTTTATCAATTCATAAACGAACGGTAGTAACTATATATTGATTTTTTTCTACATAGTATTTCATGGTTGTAATATTTATATATATATTTTTTTAAATAAAATCATTGTAGGATAACGGACAATATTTTAGCGATGGCTCGTCCTAGTACTCTTGTTATAATACAAAAAAACATTATTCAACAATTTGAAAGGTGAAACATCACAATTTCGCCCATAATTAATAATTAAATTTATTATAAAAATTAACTACAGTTTAGGTATTAAATCGATAATAAATCTTCAATCACCTAGAGAACACGCAAGTTGTGGCCAACCATTAGAGGAATCAGGTTTTTCGTATGATCCAACAATTTTTATGGAACATAATAGTAAGTTGTTATTATTATTATTAGTAGTAGTAGTTCGTTGTTAAAAGCTTTTGATCGATGGATTTTTCATTTAAATATTCATAACTGTAACAAAAAACTTAATCATTTAAATTGACCATAAATAACAGATAAATTTCTTAAATTAGAAAATTTCAATTTTTTTTACTTTTGATTTAATAAATTTTCGTCTGCAATGCAGGCTTTATATATATGTAATTAGGGAAAACAATATTTTCATGTAAACACGTTTTTTTTTGATACGTGTCAAATAGTTTTGTTGGTTTATTAAAGAGGGTGGCAAAGTACAGTAATTTTAGTGTTAATACCCACCCTTTATATCGATTTTACAATTTATTGATACAATAAACAGTTCTAACGCTTTTTTTGTTGTTGTAAGTAGAATCCTTGCACTTACGTTTTCTAATCCACGACTTACGGTCGATGATGCACATATTAAGGGCCCGTTGCACCACAATTATTGAATAGAAGACCAAATTATATAAAGAGAAACTAAGTAAGTTTCTAACAATCTCTGTTTTGAAATGCTGCAACAAAGTTTCACTTTGACACCTAAACATTTACACACAGGGCCTTAAGTACGTTTGCATAATTTCTAGTTGTTCTGTTGAATTAAAGATAAGTATGTGTATAAAATTTAATGGTACATACTGCGATTTATTGTAATTTCAAATAACGCGACTACCTGTTTCTTTCTCTAGCTCTCTTTAATGGACAATGAATCCATAATTATAGACTAATCAAATACTATTTTTTCTTCCAAATGTCTACATTTGATGAAATGTTCTAGGCTTAGGTACTAAGAACTCACTTTTATATATTTATATTTTCTATTTCGTATATAGAAATCGATAAAAAGTTATAAAATAAAATCAGGTTATTATTATCTATTTTCTACTATTTTTGTAAAGATCGGTTAAAATTGTTCATCAATTATTCAGGACTAGTTGTGACCAGTGATATTGTGCTTATAAATAGGTTTATAGACCTCTACATCCTACATCAATGTATATCTAATGTAAAGGTTTCGTACAATTGTTGTTTTATTTAGCTTAAGAGCCCCAAAATCATTATTAGCTAGAAATGGTAGATCCATTATTGCTGATGAAACAAACAAATTCGGTGTTGCGCATGAGAACCTTTCACGATTTCAGACAACCATTTAGCCAATTCGGGTTGCAAAATTGTTAACAGCCAGCTGATAAAAGTGGCGGAAATATAGAATTTAGTTTCTTAAAAATGATTTCATGAACTGTGCTCTAGCGATGGCGCCCGCATGCTCTACATTTCCGCTTCCTGACTTTTTCACTATTTTGATGATACTCTATATCTCGCATGCATAATGAATACCCCTCATGGTGTAGAAGGAATTCAATAATGTGTGATATCAACACAGTTTGCAATATATTCTTTAACTTATTGTCAGTGAGGCGTGTTTCGAATGAGATGTTCTGGTGGAACGTTTCCTCGACAGTATTCAACACCACGATACTGAAATGAAACCTTGGGTTCCTAATTGATTCATATTTCTTAACTTTATGTTTGTCTCTTCACAAACAAAAACCAAATGAGAATATTTCGCCGGCACCGGCAATTCAACATATATGGTCGAAACCAAAGATGACAAAACATTGAACTCGACTAGCCGGACCGGTGTCGAGATCCACTCCGACTGCATTTCTTGTTGTCGAAGATCGAGCCGACGTTTCTGTGTGTGAAAGCTCTCATTTGATTACATGGTACTCGGTGCCGGTACCGGCTCCGGCTCCGGTTTTGCCGGTGTTTGTGAAAACGGCCTAAAGTGTCGCAGTTATTTTGGTGGCAAATAGTTTACAGAATAAATTGACAGTTTTAGAGTTGCAAAAATGGTGGAGGCGCCGGCAAACAGTTCGGTAGTATCCCAGCTAGTCTCTAGGTTTCAAGAAATTAAAATTTTAATCTCCATTTTCATTTCAACTTCTCGTATCACTTCAAAGAGTTTCGGGTGGCAAATTCTCAAATTTACTTGAAATACTGTTTGATTGGCCTCAATGTTTAATCCCATCTGCGTCTTCAAAGTCAATGTTAACGCTGTTTTTTTTCTAATAGAATGTTCAATTATCAAAAATTAAAAAGTCAATTCACCGAAAAACTACATAAATTAATTACAGTTTTACAAATATTCTATTGATCGTTGTTATTTGTTGGTAATAATGTTTGTAGTAAATAAATAAGTTTAATTTTTTTGTTGTTGCTTTTTTCTGTAAATAATAAAAAAAATGTTCATTTGTTTAGTTTATTATTACAACTTTGCATGGAAGGATTATGGTGATGCAACATTAGCTGGTTTATTGAATATGGTAAAAGTTGTAGCGTTCGCTATAACCGAAGGTCGTGTTGCCATTCATTGCCATGCCGGTAAGTGTTAATTAAATAATAATTAGAATTAAATAATTATTAACTAAACGAACGTGTCAAAGTTAATAGTGACAATCAATATTTTGTTGAAATTAGGCCACAAACCGCAATATCATTAAATAAAACAGTTTTGTTTGTTTATTGTTTGTAATTATCTTTTTCGTATAATGAATTGAAAGTTTGAATCTCTTAATTTTAACCATATTTTCATGATATCTTGCAAATCACGTATTAAACACGCACTCTTTGAAACGCACTTCCTATTACATTCGTAAGTTTTGATCATATTTTATCTTTTAGCTTCTGTATTGTTGAATATATAGTAGTTCTAGAAAAAGTCAAATGCTGTTAAATCAGGATCGATGAAAGAAGTTTTGTCAGACATTCTAAAGTCACTGTAATCGTATGATAGTTAGCTACTGTTCAGTGGCGTAGCGCCGGGTAGTAAATTTTGAATTAATGACTATATTGACATCCATATACGCGCGGTAAATTGACACGTGATGCTCACGAATAACGCGCGACAATTTGCAGGCGTTCGAGCCCTGCCACATCTTGGAAATCTTACGTGAAAACCTGCAGACGTTTGAGCCTATTGTCACATCTCGGAAATTTTGCACGATTCGTAGCATTTGTGTATCAATCTTTGTCTTTGTGAAGTATTGAATGAAAACTATGGGTACGATTGCACCATCTAGTTTTGCTTGTACCAAATAAAACTTGATAATGTAAACACACTTACAAGCGACTTGTAACAAAGTTTTCGAGCAATATTAACTTCTCAAGTTAAATGAATTCTTGGATAACTTATCAATGCCTTGATCAGTTGCGTCATTTTTTCACTAATTGTAAGTGCGAGAAGGGCGGAAATTCGAAGCAATTTTTTGAATCAAGACTTGAGCAATAACTCGTGGTATATCTGTCTATTTGTGTAACACTTGTTCAAATTCTTGCCAAAAAAAAACAAATTCTTCCTCAAGAAGTTTACGAGCAACGGAAGTGATCATTTGATCGTTTTGGTTTCTGGTCTGGTCTGGACGTTAGGCCCAGTTCAACTTCAGTTCCTTATTCGAAACTTATGGTCGAGCTTGCTTCAAATCAACCTTCGGATAAGATTTATTTTAGTTAAGGAGTTTTAAGTATATGGCAGTGTAAAATGAGTCGAATGATCAAAACAAGGTCGGTTAGAAACGATACGGATACGGAACTAAAACAGTCAATGATATAACCTATTCAGAATTTTTCTCCCTTTAAATAAATGAATAATTGATCTAGTTTTTTTTTGTTGGATTTCAGGACTCGGTAGGACTGGTGTTTTGATAGCATGTTTTCTAGTTTACTCATTAAGAGTTAGTGCAAATGATGCAATAAGATATGTTAGATTGAAACGACCAGGTTCTGTACAAACAAGAGGTCAAATATTGTGTGTACGACATTTTGCCCAATTTATTCTTCCTCAAAGTATAACTTTTTATATTAGGTAAGTTAAAAATTTGCGTTTTTTTTTTGGTAAACAAATAAATAAATAAAATTTCTAGAGATAATGCTAATAAAAATAAGTACATGAATGAATTTACTTTGCAACGATTTTTACGTAGACAAAAAGTTGTCCTCCATGGATACGATGAAAGAAATTTCAAATATCTACCAAAAGTATACGCACGGTTTCTGTTAAACGTAATATGTGATGAAACAGTTTTGTTTTTCCAGATAGTTCATTGTATTTGTGAACGCATTTTGAAATTGTGTGGCTGTTGGACTGAAGATTATACTCAATCAAATATTCCATTTACCTCAGATTTTCTATGCATGAAATTCAATAAAAGTATCCAAAGACATGAAAGTAATTATAGTATATTTAGTAGTAATTCTGATTGTAAGTAAACATCCATTGTATACGTAATGTATACGTATATTATACATATATTTAAATTAATTTAGTATCGAATTTTAAATCATCTTTCGATGAAATTCCATCACCAACTAGTCCAAATGCATCCGAAACAGATGATCCATCTGATTCATTTTCTGAATTGAGCACATTAGATGGTGATGAAATGAATGAAGAATTATTAATTGAAAATAAATGTTTTCAAGAACTAGAAACACAAAAAACATTAACAAATGAAATAATGGAAGAAACAGTTATTATACAAAATATCGATAGTTTAATAACAGCATTATTAACAGATTATGCAACATTAGATAATGATAGAAAAATAAAAATTTGCCAATATCAACATGATATTAATACATCACAATTAGGATGGTCAAAATTAGCAATTGAAACTGATTTAACTGTATTAGTAATGTTGTTATTTGAATGGATTGAAAATTTAAAAGTACCAGCACTTACACGAGAAAATTTCGAAAGTATTGTTGTTTTGTATAAACAACCGGAATTGTGTTTACAAAAATTCACAATTGTAAATATTCCATTAAAAACATATTCGAAACAAAATAAAAGATTTTTCTTGTAGGAGGAAGCCTCTTTAGTGGAATATTTGTTAAGATTTTTGATAAAAATTCAACCAATTAGTAAAGAAACTCAAACTAATTTATTAAAACGATTACTAGCAGCTTTATCAAAACAATCTTTAATCATAAATAATAATGTGATACCATCAAGTCAGTATGAATATAATGATAACATTAATAGAATTATAAAACGCTTTTTTTCAGGCAAAAATTTCAGGAGACTCGGTGAAGGGACATTAGCATGTGCAATCGAATTTTTCCAACTATTAACTGAACGTATTGAAAATTATATTCGTTTAAGTGATAATAAAACGTACAATGATTCGTATGATAATGATGACTTCCAATAAAGTTATCCAGAATTGTTATGTTTTTATGAAAAACCTTTCAATAAAAAAAAAAAAACAAAAAACTAATAACTTTTTAACGAAAACTATTTAAATTAAAAAATAAAAAACAAACACAATATATTAGTATAAAAAGATAATAAATGAAACATAGAATATCAGTATTATTTGAACACAACTCACATGGTCATCAAATTTTATTATCAAATAATGAGCTAAATTGAACATCACAGTATTTTTTTGTTAACTGCCAGTGTATTCGAGTTTTATTGCAAATTTAGCTCATTATTCCATATCTACAGATCTACAATAATCTCCATAAATACACCAAAAAATAAAACCTCTATTAAAATGGAATGTAAAATCAGTAGGATATATTGAAATATTTCTCCATCTATTTCTCAAAATCTTATAATGCCATCCCCATCCCAGAACTGTGATTTTCTAATATTGCATTTTGTTTGAAAATTAATTAAAAGTCTAAGCATAATTGGAATTTTTGGATGGAAATACATTAAATAAACGTATTAAAACGACTGACAACAGTATTTAAATGTGACTTGTAGACGATTTACACGGTCTTTATCGATAACAGTTGAAATACCAGAAAATCAGAACAGTTTAGACATGGCATATAAATGTTTCTAAAAATATTTGTTAAGCAAATTTAAAAAAAAAAAATGTAAGCATTCGTTTAAGAAATACCAAAGTTAGATTATTTTTGAAACATTTACGAGCTTCCAAAGTTACTCTGAACTATTCGACTGTAAAAATATTTAATGGTAACTTGCAATTATAGTATTAGGGTACGATTACACTATCAAGTTTAATTTGTCAAATTGGTATGTTTTCACTGAGTGCGAGAAGGATAAAAATAAAAACAGTTGTGTCTATCCTTCTCGCACTCATTGAAATAAAGCTAACTTGAACAAGTATATCTATGCAAACGACGGTTTTTTATCGCCCGTTCGTGAGTATGCAGTTGCAGCTCATAAAAACGACGTTACAGCGGATTGTTTACGTTTGTACAGATAGCAACGCATCATAATATAGTGAGAAGCGGTAGAGAAGAGGCGCGCGCATACGCTATTGCTCCCCTGTCCGCGTAGCACGTCTTAGTTGCGTGTTCAGCCGTCGTTTGCATAGACCCTAAGACTTGTAGTGTAATCGTACCCTTAGACAAAAAGTTTGTAAATTATTTTCAGTTAAATACCATCGCTAGTCAAAGTTATGTAAATTATTTCTATGTTGGTATGATTTATGTGTTTTACGCTTTCAAATAGCAGTCATGCAATTTATAATAAAGTGTAAAATGATATTCGTCATACCACTATAAGAATTATCGATATAACTTTAACTATTCGTGATATTACGAGTGGAAAGGCAATAAGTGGAAGTGCGGTTTTAATTGTAGTAAATGCTCCTATAAGAACGATATGTTTGATCTAACAATACACAATATATCTCTACTGTTATTATAAAATAAAAATAATAATAAAATATTATTTTTAAAAAACTGGTCTTACAGCTACCTCCATATCAGGATAAAATTGTTCATATTGAAATGATGAATATAAATTAAAATTTAAAAATGGTATAATACTATTTGTTTTAAGATTTTCAACTAAATCAATTAAATTTGTAAAATTTGGTCTTTCATCCATATCAATTTGCCAACAATTTAACATAATTTGATATAAATCATCACTAAAATATTGTAATTGTGGTAAACGTAAACCTTTGATAATTTTATTTGGTATTTCATTATTTGAAAAATTACCATATGGAGTACCACCTATAATAATAAATAAATAAATAAATAAAAAATTATTAAAATAGAATAAAAATCGATAATCAAATAAACCTAAAACACAAATTTCCCAAAGAAGACAACCAAATGACCAAACATCACTTTTTGAATTATGTTGTTGTCCTTTAAATATTTCTAAAGCTGTCCATCTTGTATAATCTGGTAAATTATTATGACTATAATATTGTGCTATACCATAAGCACTTATCTTAGGTATAGTTTCATTAACTATTAAGACACTTCTGGCACAAAGTTGTTTGTGTATAATCTTAAAAAAATTTAATAATAATTTCAATATTGTTAATCATTCTATTATAACAAAAAAAAAATACTTTATTTGCTTCAAGATGTGCCATTCCATTAGCAATACCAATAGCGATATTTAATGCTTGTATTTCACTCATATTACTAAAACGTTCAGGTAATGAATCTCTACTACTTAATAAAAGATCTTTAAGATTCATTGATGAATATTCAAGTATTATAAAAACCATTTGTGATGTTTCACAAGTACCAATTAATTGAATAATATTATCATGTTTACCACTACGTATTAATATATCTAATTCTTGTAACATTAATTTTTTATCATCATAATTTAATTTTTTATCAGATATATTATAAATAGCTACTGGTAATGTTGTATTATTATCTATTATTGTACCACTATTAACACGTCCAAAACGTCCAATACCTAATAAATTTGTTTGTTCGATATTTAGATGACTATATGGTATTGTACGAACTTTATCTTTAAGTCTTTTATAATGGCTTGCTTTCGAATAATGTTCCTCTTCTGGAATGTAACCATTATTTTCCTTAAATGAAAGCAGAGATAAGATAAGAAATTTACGAAGTGGTAACTCCCGATTTTGATGATTTTTGTTATAATAGATAGAGAAACTCATTCTAAGAGATACGTATTTTGTCGTTCGTAAATTTAAGGGAACAAATTGGTGTTGAAGTACACCTTGTAAAATCAAGTTTTCCCAAATATCGGGAAAACGGCTTAATATTTTTTTGATGATTGAAACACTAAATAATAGCGATAGTTAAGGACTATAATGCCCCTTAAAGCAATTACCAGTGGTTTATTTGAGGGTGAAACTATAAGCAATGGCCAAATTTATGAACCTGGAATTTATCAGTTCATTCCCAGTTTTTTTTTTTTTCAGTACGTCATCACATAAGAGCTACCTACCATTTCTCTGAGAAGTTAGGTAAAAAGCTACCTTTGAGAATACTTTCAGCTACGTTTTATTTCAACTTTTTTAAAGTATGTACCATAAGGTTCGTAGTATAAGCTACTTATATTTATTCCGATAGTTAGCTCAGTAAGTACTGCATATATTTTTATTTACTCAAATGTGAGTATCAAGTAAGTGAAGCAATTACTTTATTCACAACATCCATAGTAGGAGTAGATACCGATTATTTCGTTTATCTCATTCTAACTTATGCAAAACCCCTAATAGTAGGAGAGCCAGCAACGGTTTCATTTAAATCATTTTATAACGCAGGGTTTTAGACGGAGGACCTATATAATTATTGAATCGTGTATAGATAAGGGTCTAGCACCTGCACCTCGAAGGTACATACCTCTCACCTGATAGGTAAGGTAAATAGGTAACCGTAATAGTAACATGTCTGGATTTTTTACTGAAACAAGTGTACCGTGTGTAGATCACACTTGTAAAAATATAGATCTCAATTCTATTGCTAACATCCTTGAAAAGAATTATTAAAATTTTCGATTTTCATCCAAAACCTTGGCTTCAACAGACGGGTGTGGAGTGAGAGGTAGGTATAGTAGAAACAGTCAAAGATTCGGCAACACTGGGAAGAACTAACTTTTCTCTCTCATATATAGAAAGAGACAAGTACAGCTTACTTTCTCTACTCTACATATGTTGGGAAAAACGCAGCGTTGCCGAACCTCCGATTGTTTCTACTATACCTGCCTCTTACTCCGCACCACGATGTTTTGAATGAAAAGCGTATATTTTAATAATTTTTTTAAGGGTGTTATCAGTGGAATTGAGAACTGAATGTTTGCAAGTGTTATCTACACATGGTACACTTACTTCAATAAAAATTCCAGACGTGTTACTATTACGGTTACCTATTTACCTTACCTGTCAGGTCAGGCAAGGTAAAAAAAAAAGGTTCAGGTGCTAAAACCTTATCTATACACGATTCAATAATTATATAAGTCCTCCGTCTAAAACCCTGCGTTATAAAATGACTTAAATGAAACCGTTGCTGGCTCTTATACTATAAGAGTAGTTTATGTCTGGTTTTTTCCTATATTCGTATTAGAAACGCCTGTGGTCTGTATATATTGCAAATTAGTACTTTTATTGAATGGACACCAAAGCCGGGATCTGTTTTGGTCGTAATAAATGGCTATCCCAATAAACCAATAGCTCAATTAAATCTAGTATATTCAAAGTGTTCGTCAAAAGATGTGAACTATTTATCTCTGGTGAAATATTTGGGGACCCGGGCCACCTAGGGTCCCTGAAGCTACGTCAGTGATAACAACTATTATACAACAGTTGTTACTTTTACTTACAATTAGTAGTAAATAATAGTGATGCAACAGAAGTGTTATAACAGAAACGGATTTTAAAAATATATTTGAACGGAATTGGAAACATAAACAGAAGCAGAAAAGATAGGTCCGAACATCACGACAAATTATGCATACTTGTGCTAGTAGTCAAAACAAAATATTCTCTGATGGTTGTTCCTACAACGTAACACCTACATCGTACACCTGGCTATCTGTATCAGATTAGTAGGCTTTACACTGACGCGTGATTTAGGCAATCCAACATTTCGGAGTGCGGGATTACGTGTGCTTTGGCGTCCGTGTAAAGCCGGCTATTAAGAACGTTTCTTCTGACGTAAAAAAGTTCTGTTATATATTAATTGAAAAATGCAAAAACATTAGTAAATCTGTCGTAGATATATTTGTTGATTATTATCCATTGATCATTTTATACAGATACAAATGGAATTTGTCAATTTACAAATTACATCATATCAATACTTACAACTTCTATCATGGGTCCTTGTAATGTTAATTCTTGATTATCAGATAAACGTTGTCGTCTAGTTGTAATACGACTTTTTAATATTATAAAACCGATAATACCAGCAATTAACATAAAACTTAATAAACCTATTGCTATTGATAAACCAATAACAATAGCTGGTGAATCATTTTTTATATTATTTTGATTATAATTATAATTATTATTATTATTATTATCAAATAATGGACTATATACTGTTTTAGTGATACCATTTAATTGACTTTTAATACCCAAAATTATATTATAATTATTATATGAATTTAATGGTGCATTAAAATAATTTTTATAATATCGTCCATCACCAACAGTAAAATTTTGATTAATTACCTAAAAAATTATCAATTAATAAAATAACGTATAACACAGGATGTGTCACATAACACTGCAACTCTGTTATTTGTGAACAAAATAAGAATTGAAAGTACAATGTGTAAGAGTATAAAATCATGATAAAAATGTCCTTATAGGTAGTGGTGTTTAAGAGACGAAAAAATAACTGATAAATTTTAAAAATTGTACATTTATGAAGAACGAATCACTTCAGATGAAAGTCCGGAATGTGCAGAATATGAAAATATTTTTTTGTTTTCGAAATATGGCATTTTCATGAAGAAAATCTCGCAATTTAAAAGCAATCCCATTCATGAATGGTGGTAAAAAATTATTAAAATGTACGATTTTCGTTCAAAACATTGTCGCCAATCGAGGGGTGTGGAGTGAGAGGCAGGTATAGCAGAAAGTCAAAGGTTCGGCAACGCTGCGTTCTTCCCAACATATGTAGAGTAGAGAAAGTAAGCTGTACTTGTCTCTTTCTATATATGAGAGAGAAAAGTTAGTTCTTCCCAACGTTGCCAAATCTTCGATTGTTTCTACTATACCTGCCTCTCACTCCGCACCCATCTATTGAAGCGAACGTTTTAATAATTTTTTTAAGGATGTTAGCAATAGAATTGAGATCTAGATTTTTGCAAGTGTAATCTACACATGGCTTCAATAAAAATTCCAGACGTGTTACTATGACGGTTACCTATTTACCTTACTTGTCACGTGAGAGGTATGTACCTTCGAGGTTCAGATGCTAGACCCTTATCTATACACGATTCAATAATTATATAGGTCCTCCGTCTAAAACCCTGCGTTATAAAATGAGTTAAATGAAACCGTTGCTGGCTCTCCTACTAAAATTCCTTTGATATTACAAATTTATTTTTTGTTATAAATAGTTGTCATTGATTTTCTTATCAGTAAACAAATTGGTATGATAACGATAGAAAATTCGAACTAGCTGCTCAAACAAACTAAATAAGCACAGTGTTACTAGAAAATTCAAAACAAATATGCAATTTCTGTGATTTTGAAGTTTTAAGCCGAATCGCCTTATTAAAAAAACAATAATTTCTAGTTGAATAAAATAAACATGCCACGTCAACAAAATACAATATCAACAAGACAATTGTTTTAGAATAACAAAAACGTTAAAATCTGCGGATCTAAAGCAGAGATATGGAGGTAGGGAGAATACGCTTCGACCACTGCGCACCCAATATTGATGGAACGGCA
>JAZBGY010000319.1:42916-71317 GCA_037414755.1 Lydus trimaculatus | reverse complement strand
GCAATTGGTTGTGATTGTTCGTAATTTTCATTATTATTTCGTTGTTGTAGATTCTCATGTTTATGTTTGGAAAATTTATGATTATCACCTTCCCATGAATGTGAAACACTCCGTTTTATACCATGATTTTGTATTTGATGCTACAATGGATAAGTGTATACATATATAATCAATAATTATTATCTAAATTTCCAATTAAATACCAACCTTATCAATTCTCTTATTGTTATTATTATGTATTTTCTTATTTTCACGATCACGTGTGACTGATCTTTGTTTTCTATGTCGTTTCATCATAATTTTCTCCATATCTTCATTATGTCTACAATTTTAAAACGATTTTTTTGGCTTTAAAATACATCATTCCAATAATAATTTATAGATAAGATATAATTTGAATATTTTACTTGTTTAAAACAGCTTCAGTTAGATGTGTTGGTTTATATGATGGATCATCTGATAAATTTATTGTTGTACCACTAATTGTTGTACTTTCCAAATGTTGATTACTAATTGAACTTAAATTACCAGCACTATCACTTCCAGAAGTGCCACTATTTTTAATTGGTGATAAACATTTTCTGGAAACAAACAAACAATCAATAATAATAATAATAATAATAATAATGAATTAAATTTACTCATTATTTAATGAACAATCTTGGACTGTTGTTGTTGATGTTGTTGTTGGTGGTATTTTGTCTTCTTGTTCTATATTATGATTTGTAATATTTGGTCGTTCACTACTACTACAACACTCATCTGAAACGGTTGTTTTTGGTTTACTTTGAAAGAATCGTTCAATATTCGCATTATAATTTAATTGATTATAACTTGGTGGTGTTTCTGTTGATGATTTACTATCACAATAATCATGATGTGGTGATATTTCACCCAACATTACAGAATCCCTTTCCTGGAAAAAGAAGAAAAAGAAACAAACCTATATTTCACATAAATTTTGATTTAATATAAAACGTCCAAAACCTATATTAAATAATAGATAGATAGATAGATTTTTAGTGAATTAGTTCCTAGTTCTTATTTATTAATTGATTTATATTTAAAGTATAGTTAACAGAAGTAAAATAAAGGAAGAAGAGAACTGGAACATAGACACTTACCTTCCCGCATTTAAAACTTACCGAAATCGTTGGATCTGTATCTTGTGGTGGTGGCATCAAATCTAATTGTTGTGTTTTCGATTTATTCACTTCATCCATTAAATATTCCATAAAATTGGCTAAATCTTTACAACGTTGTGATACTTCATGTTTGACTGTATCTAATGGTCGTGTTAACTCCTGTAATTTTTTTAAAATCAAAGATATTCCAAACAAATCACAATAGGTATCTATCTCTATCCCTATCTCTAGTAACATTTTGTTATATACATATATATATAGGTACCTGTTGGTATATTGATTAAAGAAACAAATAGGTAGATAGCTATATGTCTTCAAAATTGTAAATAGAGATTGAGACTTATACCTGTTGATAACCGATATACTTACTTTATTGAGTAATAGCAGTATTTCATTTTGAATAATTTTACTTTCTTTGATTACATCTTCTGGTATTTGTTTCCATTCATCATTTGTATTTTGATCGAATATATTTGGATTTTTTGGTCCTTGTAATACACGATGTAAACCAATTACAAATTCTAATCGTTTTGACCATGGATTCATAAAACTTGACCATTCAGTTTCTATCATAACAAAACCACCATTTTGTACAGCAAATCGATATGGTTTACTTCGATAGACTGAACCAGCAATTTGACACATTCTCATCACTTTATTTAAATAATAATAACAATTAATAATAATAATAATAATAATAATAATAAAGCGAATTTACCGGATTCATAAATGTCTTTCAAAAAAGACATATCTTCAGGATGATAGAAATCAAAAATTGATTTGCCTAACATATCTTGTGGTAAAAAACCAAAATTTGTTACAACATCCGGATCAACATGACTAAAAACACATGTTGATGTATGTCGCATACCAAATTTATTAAATTTAACATATTCTTCAGGTAATTTATATGTTGAATAGATTGGATTTGCAACAATAACAAGATACATATTATTACCATTTGAATCTAAACAATTTTTTGATTCAATTGTATTTGTTGTTAAATGACGATAAGTTATTGTTAAATGGAAAGCTTGATATTTGACAACATTCTCTACAACACCAAAACCTGATGATTTCAAACCACGATATTTTCTCAAACATACATATAGACAACTTTTAATATCTAAAATTAGATGTGAATATAGATTTTGAATGTGTATACACACGGTAGTTGTACCTTTATGCTTTCCTTGTGAATCAACTAAAGGCAATGCAATACCAGTTGTGATTTGACAAGAGAACGTTTCACGATCTTTCGGATGTACGAAATCTATAAATGATCGTCCTAGCCACATATCTTTTGGAAAACCCAATGCTGTTGTTAAACTTGGTGTAGTATATAATACTACCCCATCATACATTGAGATTACACAACAAAAACCACCCTTTAAGTTTTACAGTTTAAGCATTATTTACATAAATCAATTTTTTGTGTTGTTTTATACCTCTGGTTGGCAAGGTGTTTGTTTACTTGTATCACTCTTACTATCTGCTATTGCAACATTTACAATATCCATAGTGTTTTTATTATCAATTTGTTGATCTATTACTGCATCTTGTTGTCCATCTGTATTCATCCATATCTCTTTAATATCATCTGGAATAGTTTCCGCTGACATATGTAAAAAAAAGGATATAGACCACACAAGGCAATGTGTTATAAATACCTCAAATTTAAATATTACCTGTAAAAGTCGGCATAACAGGTGATAAATGTGTACGATTTTCATTATTTTCAACACTATTAACAATTGGGATTACAGTTTCAGTTGTAACAGCATTAGTAGGAAGTGTCGTTACTTCAATACCTAAATCTTCTTCATTATTCTTATCAGATAACGTATTATGATTATCTATTGTTGTTGTGGTTGTTGTTGTTGTTGTTGCAGTAATAACAGTAGTGGTAGAAACATTATTACTATTTGTTGTAGTAGTTGTTGTTGTTGTTGATTTCTTTTTATGTTCTTTATTACGATTTGGTTGTTGAAAATCTATTTCACCGCTAAATTGTTGAAAAAACAAAAATTATTTTTCTACAAATTGATTTGAATAATAAATTCACCTTTCATTAGTATTTTTAGTAATGTTAGTAACAGTGTTACTACCACCACCACCATATCCACTACTACGACTTGAATTACTTCCACTATGTCTTGATTTAGAACTAGCACTAATTTATTTATTAAATTAATGTTAAATTAATAAATTATAGAAACAAATAGATTTTTACCTTCTTTGTGAATTACTATTACTACAACTATTTGAATATCCTGAATCTGATATTTTTGTATCTGTTATAGATTTTGACTCCATAATTCTTCCAATTTATACAAAAATTCTTTAAATATTAATTAATCACATACGCCTATAATTAGATAAGAGTTATTAAATATTAATTACCTACCTATATATAGGTATAGGATCAAAGGTAAAGTTTGTTTTATGATCAGTAATGTGTTGATTTGGATGGATGCATTTGGTTCTAAATAATTGAGATTAGAAATTTTGGAATTGCAAGAGTCTTAAGTATAAACTCATATTTATAGATTAGGTACTTCAAATTTCTATACATAGATAATAACACTAAAATATATACAATTCTATTATTGTATCAAATTACGATTTCTTTTAATAAAACTCATCAAATAATTGGTAAATACATAATTGGTACCTAATATAGAAATATAATAAAAGCGTCAAACTACCCACCATCCCTTTCTATTATTAACTTTTTTAATTAATAGACAATAGATTTTATAAATAACTATATAGGTTTCCAGTTACTATATAATAACAGATGTCGAATTTCCTTTCTTTTTCCCCCATTGATTGATTATAAGAAAAAAAATGTATTTATATCTATTATAATCCTTGTTATTGTTATATAAGAAGAAAATAAATAATTATTTTATATAACATTTCAATATTGGTGTCACTGTATTATTGTTTAGAGTTTAATTTTATAAATATAAATAATTATATAAGCAATCATACAAATTGGAAATTCTATTTTTCAAATTCCCGCAATTGAAAACGCCTAATTATTAGCAACCAATAATACATTAAATTAGCGCCAAATTCAAATTATTCTATCAAAAATAAGTCGATAAATCTATCATAATATTCGTATTTGCCCTAATTTAGTCTATAATTGTAAATAATCGATTAATTAAGTCTATTATTAATATGATTCAAATTATATGGATTGTTTTTTGTAAATAACAAAATACTATATTGTGTTGTTTATTTATAACGTTTCATACAAAAACAATATAGTTGTGTCGTGTCGTAACATCATAAATGTATAATTAAAATTCTCATGTCTAACAACGTGTTTTATTGCTCCCCTTTATAACATTAAATACTATTCTACTTCTGACAAATACAGGTGATTTTATATAAACCGACATCCGAACCTGCTGTGTATCTATATATATATGTATGTCCTGAATTGATATAGAATCCTTATTTTTATTATTATTATTATTATTGTATAAAGTGTGGCACGTTCATTGACATGCATCGCAACATGAAAAATTTCCAAGAAATTTAAAAAGATTGAACATATTCCACTTACAGTTTATTCAAAAGTCAATAATAGGAAAACAAATTTAGTTCTCCTTTGAAAAGACTAATTAGACAATTTAGTATAGATATATCTACCTATACGATTAGAAATAAATATTGATTGAGAATGTTAAAGATAATTTATCAATAAACCTATTCACGTTGTAATGAACGTGCAAAATGTGGATATAATTGTTGTCGTATTGAATTTTACGTAGCAGTTGACCAATTAATTTTGATTAAAGTTTAAAAAATATAATTATAATAAAACAAAAAAATAATTACACTTTTAGATTAATTAGTAAATAACCCAGGTGTTCTTTAAGTTTGTAGCAATTTTCTATAATCTTTTTCTTTATGGTTCTGATTTTTATCCTAATATTTATAGAAAGTTGTCCAATAATGAAACGTATAGATATTAGAAATATAAAACTAGCTTTACATTAAAAAAAACTAATGAAAACCAACATTTAGAATTGTAAAATCTCGAAATTTGAATCAGACATAAAGAGAGCGCAACTCTGCGTCTAGACATTATATTTAAAAAAAAACTTCCATAAAAATTTATAAATTGAGAAATTCTACTTACTCGCTGTTCAAATATTCATGATAATACCATCATTGTCTTGTTTATCAAAAAAACACTGATTATCCAAAAAAGAAAAATATCAACTTTTACAAATTATAGTTCGCTGATAGTTGATGATTTATTACGATTTTATTTTTGTTTTATTAGAAATTTTTCAATGTTAAATGTTGTTCTAACTGGTACGGCATCTAACTGAGTTATCCTAAAAAAGGAATAAGGATATGGACAAATAAATGAAGATATAAGTAGATACAATCTAACTCACGCTTAGAACAACGTGAGTTTATGTTTCACATTCTATCCACAGAGGCTTCTAATACACAGATATATACCTATTAATACATATTATATTAATTTTTTTATAATCATCTTGTATTACATAAAAATTATATGAATATAAAATCTAGGCCAATCCAATAGAATTACAAAGATTTGATCAAATTTGATACCTGTTAATTTTTGTAGTTGTTTTTTTTTTAAATTACCCGCTTCTATCCAACTTCATGTTAGTGATTTTCGTTTTTTTTGGTTTTTTAGTGATGAAACAATGTTGCCAATACTGTTGTAAGAAACTTCATTGACGTTGCAAACTTGAAAACATGGCGACATGCGTTCATTAATGATCGTATCGAATGCGGTCAAATTAATTAATTTTTAATTCAATTTTATGTGTTTTTTGTAAAGAAAAACTGAGGCGGAAACAAAATATGACTTCATTACAATATGTTGTTCATCCTTTACCAGGTACTGAAGAACAATTTAATGATAGGTAAGTTATGAATTCCATCATTCATTCATTGTCCACCATTTTCCTTTCAAAATGAATTCATTTTGTGTCCCCCCGATTTACGTTTCTTTCTCTTCTTGTTTAACAAAATTTATTAGAAAAGCACATCCAATTGTTTTAATTGATTTGTAAAATAGTGGATTTCTCGAAAATTCTAGCAAATATCTGGTTTATTATTACCATTATTATTATTATTGCTATTATTTTTTTTTTGGGATAGCTTAATTGCATAAGGTTTGGAGTGTACGATTGTAGGGCGATATACCTGACCGGACAATACTGAGTTTTTTACCATTTTTTTTGACATATTGGTAGATTACGTCTAAAAGGAATCCCCTAGGTGAGGAAAAATTGGAAATTATTAATAATAAACTATTTAGCCATAAACATTACAAAAGCAGGTGGCAACGTCGCAAATATCAATGGAATGAAGGTGGCAGCATCGCAAATGACATTCGCGCGAATTTCGAATTTTTCCTCACCTAGGCGATTCCTTTTAGACGTAATCTGCCGATATCGGTCAAAAATTTTTGTAAAAAACTCATTATTGTACGATCAGGTATATCGCCCTACAATCGCAATTAATTTATTATTTTTTAAATATGATTTAATTCGATTTTTCTACCATTTTGTAGATTGAAAGAAGTAGCTGATCGAATCAACAGATTAGGACATAATACACATCCTGGACTTACAAATTTACGTACAAGCATTAAGAAAATCTGTTTAGGACCTACCTATATTGCACTTTTATTAGATGATGGACGTATTTGTCGTGTCTCATATAATGTTCTATCTGATCGATTGGATCTTAGTAAAAATGACCAAACGAAAAAGTAAGTTTCAATAGAATTCAATAAAATCAGTGCCGGATTAACCATTAGGCAGAGTTAGGGGACAGGCTGTGGGCCTTATAGGAGCCCTGCGACAATTGATTTGATATCGGATGAAATTTACAGTTAAACAATTAAATTTTTTCAAAAGATAAGGGTGGACAATTTCTACCCCTTATCGTGCCTTTATTTATCACTGGTTTCCACATGCAGTAGTTTCATTATTTCTGTAATAACATTTTTCGTCCAGCCGATCTAAAAGTTGGTACTTTTTCGCCGCAATTGATTGAAATTTAGGTCGTAAAATACTTACATTTTGGTTGCCATTAGAAACGGACGTAAAACTACTTATACGTTGATTGCCATTGGAACCGTTACATAAAAAATGTTGTAGGTATACATTTCGGCTGTGAAATGCGTTTAGCCATTTCGAGATTGCTGGCTGAGGCTGCAATTTTTTTTTTTTTTTTTTGGTACATGAAACGTGCATTTCTTTGCCTAGGTACCTATGAATTAATTTGTAAATAAAATATTGGTTTATTAAAATTGCGGGTTATCCAGACTCTAGTGCTGGAATGCTTCGAAATACTGAAGGAGCTTGCTGAACATAATAAGGTCATCTTGAAATGAATGTCAGCTCATCAAGGGTTCGAAGGCAATGAAAAGGCCGACCTCTTGGCGAAAGAGGCCGCCAAAACAGCTCTAATTGGAACTGGACCCTCATGCGGACGCTAAAGGGGCCATAAGGGAAGAATTAGAATGAAAACACCAACACTACTGGAAGGAATTACCAGGAATGGTCTTGTCAAAGATATTTCTGGATTTTCCAAACCATAAAAGATCTAAAGAACTCCCTAGAATTAAATAGGAGGCAACTAAGGCATATCACAGGATTGTATATACTGGTCACCGTGCACTGAGGAAGCATCTCAATAATATTGGGATTGTAAAAGACCCAACATGTAGGGCCTGTGAAGAGGAAGATGAAACTTCGCTTCACATATTATGCTACTGTGAGGTCTTGAAGGATCTCAGAGCATGGTATTTGGGAGGGGAATACATCTCTCCTGAAGAAATAAAAACGACTCCTTTAAACGATATCCTGGACTTTATCAAAAGGACGGGAGACAGTTAACCCAAGTTAGGTGTGCTGACGGGTGTATAAAAGGCCATGTAGGCCGAGGTACAGTAGGGAATGAACCACACAGCTCATGTGTGAGGGACTGGAAGAAGAGACCTTACACAAAACAACAATAATAATAATAATAATAAAAATTTGGGGTTGATAAAATTACGAATGCAGGTGTATAGAGTTGGTTTAATCCGGCACTGATCATTATTGTCGAACTTATCATTATTTAAAAAAAAAAAAAATGCCGCTCCTATAATATAATCTAAAATTCCGAATTTCTACAACCAAAGATCTTGGTTGTCGCGCAGTTCTGGTGGTGGTGGTGGAGGCGGTGGCGGTGGCGGTGGAGGCGGTGGTGCCAGTGGATCAGGAAGTGGTGTTGATGGTAGTGGTGGCAGTGGCAGTAGTAGTAATAAACCACCAACAGGCAGTGGCCGACAAATGCCTAGAACACGTGCAAGAATTATGCGTTCAAATACAGCAATCCGTGGAGGCAGTAATAGTGGTAATTATCTTTTTCCTTTTTCTACTTAATATCTTTCTATTGAATTTTAATAAAAAGATAAAAAAAACCATGATTCTTCTAATAATAATAATAATAATAATAATAATTGATTGCTTTCTTTCTTTCTCTCCCTTACTCCTTTACCCATTTTTTTCTCGTCCCTAACCCATTATTTTTGTTTATTTTCAATTTTTTTTGGTAACACACACACAAAAAATAAAGGCGGTAGGGGTGCTCCTGTTATTATTGGTACAAGTACACCAAGTAGTGGACGACCTATGGTTACTGTTCCAGCACCATATGTTCCTGAGGAATTAGTATCACAAGCACAAGTCGTTTTACAAGGCAAAAGTCGTAATTTAATTATACGTGAATTACAAAGAACAAATTTAGATGTTAATTTGGCTGTAAATAATTTATTATCAAGAGATGATGAAGAAGGTGAAGATGGTGATGATGCTGCTGATTCATATGTACCAGAAGATTTAATATCATTACTTGATGGTGGTTTCCATACTGATCATTCCGTTATCATTGATGCTGATGCTATGTTTTCTGAAGATATGTTTGGTTATTCTGGTATAAGAAAGTAAGTTTTTGTTTATTTTAGTTTTTTTTTTTTTAAAAAAATGCACCATTTCATCATCTTTTCTAATTAATTTGCTTATGTTTGTATGCTTTTAAAATTCATTAATTAATTTTAATTTGCTGCATTGTGCGTCATTCCATTTATTTGGCATATTTGTTTTTTTTTTTAACTTTTTTCAAAAAAATGTTTGACATTGCTCAAACAAGCTTCCTTAACAGTCGTGGCGGTAGTGGACGTAGTCGTTTAGCTGACCGTGATGCCCCACCAAATAATAGTGGTGGTACTGAACGAGAGAATTTTTCACGTTGGAGAGATCGACAATATTTCGGTCCACGTAGATGGTTAGAAACAGCTTTACGTGATAGTCCATATGAAAAAGATGCTGGTAAGTTTTATTATTATTACTACTACTTTGTAATTATACGTGAATAATTGGGGTTTTTGTTTTTTCCCTTTTAAAGATCATAAGAAAAAAGATAGTGCTTGTCCATTATGGATTTCAGATGATTTAGAATTTTGGCCAGATACAACACCTAAATTTATACAAATTGCTAGTTTATATTCAGAATTGATAGCATTATCATCTAATGGACAGATATATCAATGGAGATGGAATGATACAGAACCCTATCGCCATCCAGAGGTATTATTATTTTATTACGTTAAACAATTAATAATAATAATTACTCCAATTTAGAATCCAAATATTCATCATCCTAAAACAATTCAATTAGGACTTCTTGGTGAAAAGATTGCACAATTAGCTGCATGTTCAACAAGATGTTCTATATCAACAGAAAGTGGAAAAGTTGCAACATGGTTAGATGAACTTTTAACAATTGCATCAACAAAATTAGAACATTCAGCACAAGCATATACTGAATTTCAAACTGATAAAATTTTATCATTACATGTATGCCCATTATATACAGTTGCTAGATTAGAAAGTGGTGCCCTTTATTGGTGGTAAGTTGGAGCATTTTCACGATTATACCGATACGACAACAACACCGATATCGGTGGACTCCTCGTAATCGCATGTAAATAAATGGGAATGTTTTCACACTCGCCGATATATCGGTACCGTGTCGGCGGGTAGCAGTCTCTGTTTTTTTTTTTGCAAAAATGGCCGTTTCTGGACGACAATTCACAACTGCATGTGTCGTGTCGGTTGCAGTGTGTAAATGTATCGCCAATATTGTGTCGGTATCGGTACTGCTCTGATATTGCAGTTGGTGCCGTGTCGGTAATTGTGAAAACGCCCTTATATTAATGTAATATTAAAAAAAAAATTGAAAATCGAATTTAATTTTATCAATATCAATAGGGGTGTTTTACCATTTGCACAAAGAAAACGTTTATGGGAAAAATATCGTACAAAATGTCGTAAACAACGTCCATCAAATAATCAATCAGATATTATAACTGGTTCACAAGTTTGTATGAAAAATAGTCCAATGTATCAACCAGGTGCAATTGCATTTACAATAGCTGCTGGTGTACCAAAAGTTGGTCAATTACAAAATGCTGCATGGACATTAAGTGATACATGTACATTTAAAATTATCAATGTACAAAATAATAATAATAATAATAGTAATTTGAATTATGATAAATGTACTATTACTAATACAACAACTACTACAACTACAACTACTAATAGTAGTAGTAATAGTGGTAATAGTAGAGATACTATTGGTAGTTTACCAGGTCCAAGTGGTTTATGTAAGTTTTCTTATTTATAATAAAATTATTTTTTTTGTTTTTTTAAAGAATATGATGAAAATTTTATAAAACTACTGATTTCATCTATGATTCATTGATTAGTCTTTCTGATATTATTAATCCAATTTGAATTTAAATTTTTAAAATTGTAAATTTACAATAAAATCAATAATTTGTTAAATAATATTTTACAGCAAATCTTTCAAACAAGACATCATCAAATAAAGAAAATACAGATAGATTAGATATGCCACCACCACCATCACCTGCTTCTAGTACTTGTAGTGATACTGGAAGTATTAGTAATAGTCATAGTAAGTACTTTATTTACAATTATTTATTAGTGAAAGTTACAAATTAAATAATTTTTTTGTAGAACGTCAGAAACGGATGACAGTCTCTGGTTCAGAACAAGGAAATGAACAAAGAAAAGATGAAGAAGAATGGTTATTACGTGATGTGATTTTTGTTGAAGATGTTAGAAGTTTACCAGCAGGACGTGTATTAAAAGTTGATGGTGCTTATGCTGCTGTACGTTTTCCTACAACTACTGGTGGTGGTCATTCACGTGATCGTGATCGTGATAAAGATGTTGATGATATTTTACAAGATTGCCGATTAATGCGTAAAGATGATCTTCAGGTATTTTATTTTATTTTATTTTTTTTTCACACATTAAATTGATTGGATTTTGTAAAAAAAAAAATTAGGTGATAAAATCATCATCAAATTCTCGTGTACCAGATTGTTTCCAAAAAACACCAAGACGTGTTCAAATACCTGATAATGGTGGACAAATATTAACAATTGCAGTAGATGGTCAAGGAATTCATGCAATTGTACGTAATGGTACGAAATTAAGTTATGTATTATATAATGTTAGCAGTGGTCGTATAGAACAAGATAATCTATTTCCAAGTGATACTGCATCATTTATGGGACTTTATCCATCACTTATTAATTTAATTTGTGCTGGAGAGGTATTTTTATTTAATGCTTAATACTTTTATAAAAACAATAAAAAACAAAAACGATTATTTATTCTTTTTAGAGTTCTGAACCAATTTTAATGCTTCGAGATGGTAATAGTACAATTTATCCATTAAGTAAAGATTGTGCTGATGCTATACGTGATCCACAATCATTAGATCTACCACCTGTACGTTGTATAGCAGCAAGTACATTTGGTTTAAATGGTACTGGTGTTAATATGAAAAATCAGGTAGCACTTGTTGTTTTTGCATTAGAACAACAATTATTAATGCCGAAAATTCTACGTTGTGATATTGATGGTGTACGACAAGTTCTTGCTCAATTAGATAATGATAATAGTAAGTTTTCTTTTTATATATTTGATATATATATCGATTATTATTATTATTATTATTATTATTATTATTTAGAATCAAGTGCTTCATCAGTTCAAGCAATTTTAAATGAAAGATGTGATGGAAATCGAAATATATTCCATGCTGTTGTTAATATGTGTACTCCAACATCAAATAAAGATTCTGAAAGTGGTAAGTACACACATTTAACAATTATTCTATTATTATTTATGTGTAGATTATGAGAGAATAATGTGATATCATCAAATTTAGCCAATTACTTACTTGTATTTCATAGTTTATCGATTTATTATTTTTACGGTTTAGTTAAATTATACCAAGTTTTTTTTGTTAACCCCCTGCCCTCTTAATCAATGGAATGAATTATTGGAAAATAGAGAATTTGATTTAATTAAGAGTGTATTGGATTGAAATAATTTCAAACTATCCTTTAAAAAAAAAAATAATAATAATCCAAGCATGGTATTTGTATTGGAAATATGTATTTAGATGATAAGCAAGCATGTCTATTTAAAACGTAGTTAAATAAATTAAATTAAAGTATCCAATACACTCTTAGCCGTACACAAATAATTTACAGAACCGTCAAATGTTCCTGCATCGAATTCGTCGAATGCAGGCCTGGAATGTATCAATGTAATAACGAACGCTGTAGGCTCCCGTTCTGTTACACTTCGCGATATGATGCGTAGAGCTGTACGTACTGAACAACGTGAACTGAACAATTCTAACTCTTCAGATCAACAACAACAACAACAACCACCACAACAACAACAACAACAGCAGCAACAACAACAACATAATTTTGTACAAGAAGAACCAATTGCTACAGCTAGTTGGCCACCAGAATCATTTGATGTTACTTCAGGTGATGAAGATAGTTTAATGGGATTAGGTGGTGGTGGTGGTGGTGGTAGTAATGCAACCAATAAAGGTGGAAATTCAAATTGTAATATTATGAATAATTTAATTATTGATCCAGCTGAACGTAGATCGAATGCTATGCAAATTTTACATACTTTATTATATGATTCTAATGTTTTAGAATCACATCTTATTGAACTTTTATGTGCAAAGTGAGTATTTAATTAAATAAATAAATAAATATGTAAGAGATAATTAAATTCAATTAAAAAATTTTAAAAAATCAATTTTATAATTTAGGGATGCTCAAGGACAGACACCATTCATGTTAGCTGTTTCATCACGCAGTTATCCGGCTGCTTTAGAAATTTTCGAACGTATTATAAAATTAGGTACATCACAAGATCGTGAAGAGATGATATTTCCAAAAGGATCCAATCCTGACCATTCACCATTACATGTAATTTGTTGTAATGATACATGTAGTTTTACATGGACAGGTGCTGAACATATAAATCAAGATATATTTGAATGTAGAACATGTGGTCTAACAGGTACATTATGTTGTTGTACTGAATGTGCTAAAGTATGTCATAAAGGGCATGATTGTAAATTAAAACGTACATCACCAACTGCATATTGTGATTGTTGGGAGAAATGTAAATGTAAAGCATTAATTATGGGCAATCAAACTGTACGTTATGAATTATTAACACGTTTAATTAAAGAAACTGATTTAGTTTGTTTACCAAATTCACGTGGTGAAAGTATTTTATTATTTTTGGTACAAACTGTTGGTAGACAAAATCAAGAACAAAGACAATTTCGACATACAAGACCACGTACAGCATCAGCTAATTCTAGAAATAAAACACCATCTTCTGATGGTAATATGCAAAATTATATAATTTTTTGTTTTGTTTATTTAATTGAAAATCTTTGTTTGTTTTGTTGTTACAGTTGAATCAGATATGCCTGAACATGATTTGGAACCACCTCGTTTCAGTCGAAGGGCTTTAGAATGTCTTTTAGGTGATTGGAAAGCAGTTCAGAGTATGATAATGTCAGGAACTAGAAATGTTGATAATGATAATAATAGTAATATTAGTAGTAGTAATCAACAACTTAATAATAATAATAATAATAATGATCAACCATATATATCAAAACAATCCGGTACAGCTTTATTAGATAAATTTACATTATGTTTTCTTGTTAAATGTCAAATGGTTATGGATGTATTATTAGATACATTAATAAGAGAAATGAAAAATCCAGATATAAAACAATGTGAATATGCAACAGTGGTAGCAAGGCGATTTGTACGATCTGTTGTTAGAATTTTTGTTGTATTTTCAATTGAAATGGCACCAAATACAACAAAACGACGTAGTTTAAGTAATCAAAATCAACCATTAAGTAAATGTCGACGTATCTTTCAAGCTTTATCAAAATTATCTGTTGAAGAATTATGTGAAAGTGCTGATGCAATTATGGCACCAGTTAGATTAGGTGTTGCCCGACCAACTGCACCATTCTCTTTAGCAACTTCAGCTAATGATATATTAAGTGTTTGTATTATTTAATACTTTTACATCTATTTATCTATAATTAACATTATTATTATTATTATTATTATTGTTAGGGTTCTGAAGAATTATTTTTAGTTGATCCATTAGCTCCATCTGGTAGTTCACGTTCAGGTGTTGGTAGTGGTGGTGGTGGTGGTGGTGGTAGTAATTCAACAGTACAATCGTTTCCATTTTTATCAGAAGCAGTACGACGTGCAACAACAACAAATGTACGTGGTGATGATTTAAATAATGTAAATGATTCAGAAAGTATGGCAATTGATAATGATGATGATAATGTATCAGAACATGATGATGTACAAAATGATCGTGAATTACCTATAACTGTACGTCAATCATCATCATCATTAAATGAAACAATTGAAACTGTACCATATCAACAAGAGAATCGTGTTATACAAGGTGAAGAAAGTGATCCAGAATTAGATTTATTAGCAGAAACTGAAAGTGATAGTGATGATAATCATAGTAATCAAGATGCAGCATCAGCACAACGTTCAGTTCAAACTGGTGCAACAGCTGGATCAGATACAGGTAAAGTTTCTCTTTTATATATCTGAATAATTAACAGATTGGATTTGTATGGATGAATAATGTGAGATTGTGTGTGTGTGTGTGTGTTTCTTTATAATTCAAATCGTATATTTGAGTATTCTGGACGCTCAAATCGTTCCGATCTTCAGTCAAATGTTTGAGTACTCTTTCATGCATTTTCACATTTGAGCGCCTAAAACAATAAAGAAACATACACACACACACATGTATGTAAAATTGGGTTTGGGTGCGGTTGCATGTGGATGTTTGTTTGCAATTTGTTAACTTATCAGGAGGTATGCTGCTGTTCCCGGAAGATGAAAGTGGTGAATCTAGTCAACAAGAGGAGGAGGAAAGTGAAGCAGGTGAAACTGATGAACAAGATACAGAGGATTATACTTATACTGAAGAACAATTAGAGAGACGCAGGTAAATGATTAGATTTGCATTAATTTTTAAATTATTTTATCAATAATAAGCACAGGGTATACACAGGGCGTTCACCCATCACTGTATTGTATATGCATACATTTTTATTATTATTATTATTTTCAATTTTTAACATTAAGTTCATTTTATTGTTTTTGGGACGTCCTGTGGCCGGTTGTGGCTGATTTATAATTTCAAAATAAATTAATGTAAAAGCGAGAGTCAATGTGATTGAAATCGATTTTTTATTTTTCACATTTATTATTTGAGTCGGTTTTTCTTGATTGATTCCGTTTTTTTTTTTCTTTCTTTCTTTCTTTCTTGGATGTTGTGTTTTTATGTTCTCATTACTTTGATATTGTTGTCTATGAAAGAAGCCGTTACAGCAATACGACTGGTCACGGACAACGAAGCAATCTGGCACCGCAGAATATGCAATGGGCGATACGTTCACGTGAAGCCAGTAGATCAGCAGGTGTACGATTGGCAAACGGTTCTAATCTTGTTTTTATTGATCCCAGTTCATTAAGACGATCATCAACCGGTAGTAATGCTGTTGCAACCAGTTCTGAACCTGTTGCCATGTCCACTTCAGCTAGTTCGCTTGCTAGAGCTTTTGGTAAGTTGTATTTGTTGTTGTTGTGAATACTATTAATTTTATTAACAATTGTTTTTTTTTTTTTTGGTTATTCTTACACCACAGGTGCTATAATTCGACAAATTGCCGATTTATTATCATCATTGCCTGATTTAAATCAAGTTCTAGCTAATGTTACACATATGGAAGTTTCACAAGATGATATTTACAATCTTCAAATATATTTAGAATTCCGTTTAAAACCTACTTGGGATTGGTTGTTAACTGTAATGGATGCTACTGAAGCACAATTGAAATTTGGGGCTTCATTAACTAATTCCCTAGATCCAACAAATTCTGGTACTTCACTTAATACCGGATTAAATTCAGCAAGTAATATTTTAACAAAATTAATTTATTGATTTTTATTAATTGAATGCATTCTGTATAGGTTCTAGTACGTCTCCAATTTTAAGATCAGGCCATCGTACAACTGGTAGTACAGGAACTCGACTTGTTGGTTTCACTACAAATGTAGAAAGTAGTCGAACAAGACCTGAACGTGATGCTAGTGAAGGTCATGCAGCTAGACGAGAATTTCTCTCATATTGTTTGTCTTTGATGCGTGCCCATAATAATGAACATTTAGATTCACTACCGATTTTAGATGTATCAGCATTGAAACATGTTGCATATGTTTTTGATGCTTTAATTTATTTTATGAGATCTGGTACATCCGATCGTATTGAATCAGATTTACGTCGTGATGGTTTTTCTGTACCATTATGGAATGATCAAGATGAAAATGAGAATGATGAAGCTGAAGAAGATATTGCTGTATCAATGGAAACTGATTCATTAGATGATCAAGATGTTTCCAATTTAGCTACAATTTCAAATAATTTGAATGTTACTTCAAGTCTTCATAATGGTGGCGGTGGTGGTGGTGGTAGCAGTACTAGTACTAGTGGAGGATCTGGCAAAGGACGTAAACATTCATTTTTCCAACGATCAGAATCTACACTTTGTTTAGGTTGTCCACCACCAGATCCATTTGAAACACCAATGTCAGAAGCATTACCTTTGGCCGATCAACCACATCTTTTACAACCAAATGCTAGACGAGAAGATTTATTTGGTATTCCTAAACAACCAATTACATTAGCACCTAGTAGTGGTATTGTTTCAACAAACAATCCATTAGAGACATTACCAACAAAACTTAGTTTATCAACAAGAACAACAGATTTTGCTATGAATCAACCAGCAAAAGCCAATCATCCAATTTCACAATCATTAAATGTTATGGGTCCAAATCCATTGATTTATCCACAAAATTTCAATCCAGACGGTGAAACATCTGAAAATCGTCATAATGCTCATGTACAAACTGAATCTAAAAATTATGAAAATTTGTGTAATAATACAACAACTATTCAAGATACGGATGGAAATAATAGTATGAGAAATAGAAATTTACAAACGTTTGAGAGTCTTTTAGCTGCTGTTAAAAATGAAATTGGTGAATCTAGTAAAGAACAACGGCCACAAGATTTGTCACGTAGTCGTGAGGATTTAAGTTTATCATCACAAAATGAACAAAAAACTAGTAGTAGTAGTGAACAATTCCCATCATTTGTATCACCAAATCTTCTTGCTGCTATCGGACTAGAACAAGATGTACCAACATCAAGACCACAAATTATTGTTTCTCCACGAAAAGCAGCAGTCGGAGGAATCGAATCATCATCATCATCATCATCATATTCACAAGAACAGAATGAAAATAATGGAATATTATTACCAAATGCTTCAATGGGAGAGAATATTTGTCAAGAGGTCTCTAATCAAAACAATAGCAATATAATATTATCAGGTTCTTCAACACCTTCAGCTAATTCTTCAAGAAGTCCAAGTAAAAGCGTTATTGTCAGAGCTGGATCTTCAATGGTAAGTTCATGTTCTATTTTTTTTTTTATTTTTTTTTTAAATAAATAGTAAAAACGGGTTTCCCAATACGTATGTCTATTTAAGACTTTTAGACATGTCACAAAAAATCCAAGAATAAACAATGATCGACCCTCTGATGACTTCAATTTGTTCAGTTTTCAATTGAGGACAGATACGGGGTCAACAAAACTTTATCTTGTTTCTCTTTTTCTTCTTATCAATAAAAGTTTAACATTTATTTTATTTGTTATTGTTTTTTTTTTTTGAAATTTATTTCAGAGTACTTCTCAAAAATCTACAGATCAACAGAATGGTATAATGTCATTAAATCATTCACGTCAACCGGATACATTAGAAAATCAAGAAATCTCAGCTAATGTAACTGTTGTTACTACTCCAAGTATTGTTAATAATGATGTTCTAAGATCAACAATTGGTCAATTAGTATCACACAATTTATTATTGGGTCGTTGGAGATTATCTTTAGATTTATTTGGACGTGTTTTTATGGAAGATGTTGGTTTAGAACCAGGTTCAATAGTATCCGAATTGGGTGGATTTCCAGTTAAAGAAGCCAAATTCCGACGTGATATGGAAAAATTAAGAAATAATCAACAAAGAGATTTGACATTATCAAAAATGGAACGTGATCGAACTCAATTATTATTGATGACATTTAAAGAATTAAATACACAATATAATAATTATAATAGACGAACATCATCATCACCACCATTGGCTGTTAATCGAGTAAAAGTTACATTTAAAGATGAACCAGGTGAGGGTTCTGGTGTGGCACGTAGTTTTTATACTGCCATTGCTGAAGCAATATTATCTAATGAAAAATTACCAAATTTAGAATCTGCTCAAGTTGATAATAAATATTCTCAATATAGTGTTTTACAACGTTTAAGACGTGATAGAGAAGTAGTTAGAAGAACAGTAACAAATAGGGGATTGCATCGATCTAGGGAACATCATAGACGTATGAATGTTGATGCTAGACCATTTGTACCTAGTGAAAATCTTCAATCAGATAATAGTGGTAATGGTGGTAGTAATAGTGGTGGTGGTGGTGGTGTAGGTGCACCATCAATGCCTGATATATCATCGGCAACATCATCTGGTGGTGGTGGTGGTGGTGGAAATGTATCATCAAATACTTCTGGTGGTGGTGGTGGAAATCAAAGTAATTCAAATCGTAATGAAGGTCTATCAGCACATCAACAACAATTAGGTGAAAGATTATATCCAAAAGTATATAATTTACATCCGAATTTTGCCGGCCGTATAACTGGAATGTTATTAGAATTATCACCAGCACAATTATTATTATTATTAGCATCTGAAGATTCATTAAGAGCTAAAGTTGAGGAGGCTGTAGAAATGATTCTTGCACATTTACATTCTCAACAAGAATTAACATCTGAGGCTTTATTAGGTGAGTGAAATTTTGAATATAATTTATTAAGTAAATTATTCTTGTAATTACATAGAACTGGATGTTTTCATATTAGCCGATCGTGGAGGTGGTGGTGGTGGTGGTGGTAGTAGTGGTAGTGGTTCCTCTTCACGTAAAACAACAGCATCTGGTAATAGAACAGCCGCCCCCAATAATAACAACAACAACAATACTGATAATACAACTGGAACTGATGAAAATAATCAAGATGAAGAGGATAATGCACCACTTTTCTATTGTCCTGGTAAACGTGGATTTTATGCACCACGTCAAGGTAATAAAGCAACATTTGAACGTTTAAATGCATTCCGTAATGTTGGTCGTTTAATGGGTTTATGTTTATTACAAAATGAATTATGTCCAATTTTCTTAACAAGACATGTATTGAAATCAATCTTGGGTAGATCAATTAAATTTCATGATTTAGCATTTTTTGATCCTGTTGTATATGAATCACTACGTCAATTGGTTATTGATGCTGAAACTAAGGATTCAAATAATCTATTCTCTACACTCGATTTAAATTTCACGTAAGTAACAGTATTATTATTATTATTATTATTACAATATAATTGTTATATTTGATTTTATTATAGGATTGATTTGAGTCCTGAAGAAGGTGGTGGTACAATTGAATTAATGCCAGGTGGTAAAGATATTGAAGTGACCGCTAGTAATGTCTATGATTATGTTAGAAAATATGCTAAATATAGAATGATTAAAGTTCAAGAAAAAGCAATTGAAGTAAGTATTGTTATAAAATGGATTGTGAATTATTATTATTATTATTTATTTATTTATTTAGAGTATTCGTACTGGTGTATTGGATGTTTTACCTGAAGGATCCTTAGATAGTTTAACAGCAGAAGATTTACGTTTATTGTTGAATGGTGTTGGTGATATAAATGTATCAGTTTTAATTTCTTATACATCATTCAATGATGAGTCCGGTGAGAATAGTGAAAAATTAGTGAAATTCAAACGTTGGTTATGGTCAATTGTTGAAAAAATGACACATCTTGAACGACAAGATTTGGTATGTGTAAAATTTTTAAATTTAATTAATATAAAAGAGATTTTCTATTTTTATCATCTTGTCTCTTTTATTTTTTTTAAAAGGTTTATTTCTGGACGGGATCTCCAGCTTTGCCAGCTAGTGAGGATGGTTTTCAACCAATGCCATCAGTTACAATTCGACCAGCCGATGATGCACATTTACCAACAGCAAATACATGTATTTCCAGATTGTATATTCCATTATATAGTAGTCGTGCTGTTCTTAGACAGAAATTATTACTTGCTATAAAAACAAAGAATTTTGGTTTTGTGTGATTTTGCGAGCGCGCGCGTACGCAAGCACTGTTAATCTACCAATTGAGAATAAATTTCATTTCTAATGTTTTTCTTGTTATTTTGAGAAACATTTTCAACAATATATTATTGTGATGACTGTGTGTAAGTAAATCTTAATATTTAAACAAAACAAAACAAAAAAAAATACAAAAAAAAACGAAAAGGAAAAAAGTGATAATATTTGTAAATATTTGTCAGTTGTTTCTGTTTAATTTTCTTTCTTAAAAAGGAGGGAAATGGCAGCAACCAACAAGAGGATGATGATGATGATGATGTCTCTAAATGAATCTGGCACTTGCTCAAATAAATATTTATATACATTTGTTGTCGTAAGTAGTTGTTTTTGTTTTGTTTTTTTATCAGAAAATTGTATTCATTAATTTTCTACATACTTATTACATTTGAGTGTGCCATTTTTATTAGAGACATAGTTAGTTGTATCAATTTATTATTATTATTATTATTATTATTATTAACTACTAAGATAATCGTTTAGTAGAAGTTGAAACAAAAAACACACACACATTAATTTATATTTTTATTGATTTGTTCTTGATTTCTTATTAAAAAAAAAACATTTTCCATTTTCGTATTTTTCGGAATAGCTTTAGGTAGCAGCATTAATAAAAATGATTATATATATATACAGATATTAGCAGTTTTATTGTTATAATTTGCTTTAAAAAGAAAAACAAACAAACAAATAAAATTCATACGATTTAACAAAACAACTTATTGAACACATAAAATTTGAAGAATCAAAAAACTGGCAAGAAAAATGGAGATCAAAGACAAATAATCACCTCACACACACAGAAATTAATGACTAGGAAGCTAATTGTGCCACAATTTTAAATATAGATGGAATGGTGGACTTTACATGGCTTCAATTTCAAAATCTGCAAGTATTCTAAAAAAAAAAAACCATTTTAAAATCTAAACTGTATGTGTATTATAAATAATAATGAATTAACTTACTCGGGATTCTCAAAATCGTAATTATAATCCAGCTCTTTTTCTGTGATCAATTCAGATTCTGCATCATTTAAATCTTTAAATTATAAACATTTTTAGGAACATGCATCATGTGTATTAATTATAGATAGAGATACCTGATAAAGGAGGTACAACAGCTGTACTTAAATATTCAGTATTCAAATACGGTGGTAATTCATTCTCATCATCATCATCATCATCATCAACATCATCTGGTTCTAATTGTTGTGTATCAACCATTTGCAACCATTGTGCATTATGATGACGGAATTTCTCAATTTTAATACGTTCAGCCCATATTTTACTATATCCAGCAATTATATTTAAACATGTATTACATAATTGTCTTATTGTTTTATTATTATCTTGAAGTAGATCGATTAAATAAGCTGGTGCATCTATTAAAAATAAACTTTTGCCTCTATTGATTGTGTAAATAACAAAACAAAACTTACCAGTATTTTCAATTAAATAATTAATATGATTACCATGTGTTAATATTGAAAAAAATACATAAACAATTTGTAATACAATTTCATCATCTTCTTGATGTGTTTTTAATAAATCAATTAATGCTGATATAATATTTGATTCACATAATAATTTTGCACAACCATCATCATCAACTGTTGCTGTACCTAATAATACAACAATTTGTAATACTAATTCAGGATCAGCAGCATTATTATTATTATTACAAATTATTGTTTCCATCCATTTTATAATATTGAAATGTTTAAATATTTCCGCCCAATCTAATTCTGGTAAATTTAAATTACTTAATATACCAACACATTCAACAATGAAATTTTTGTCTTTTGATTCAACAACAGCTTTAGCTATATCGCCAACAAATTCCTAGAAAATTTTAAATTTTTATAAATGTGGTTTTTTTGTTTTTTTTTTTAAATAAATTTACAATAAAATTCGGACGAATTGTGGCATGTTCTGATAAATTTCTCAACATTTTCATCAACATATAATTCTGATAATTAAATGCTCGTGTCATTAATGATTGTAATCGATTTTTCTTCAACATTTGTTGGGCATTTATTTGATTCATAGCCAAATTTGTACATAAAGCTACCATAACTTCATCACCTTCATTACCAATATTCAATAATAGCATATCTATTATCTGTAAAATAACAAAAAAAAAATTGTAGTAGTAGGTAGACGTAAATAATGTAAAATTATATTTACCAAACCAACACATTGTGTAAATTGTCCTTTAACAACATCATCATCAACACCATCATTATCATCAATATAACTAAGATGATAGAGTAATTTTAAAACGACTTCTTGATGTCGATCATCACTTAATAAATTAAAAAATTTATTTAACAATCCCAATTTAATCATTTTGATTCTTAATTTATTATCAAATGATAAATTAAATAATAATTTTAATGTTAAATGTACTAAATCTGGATTATTTGAATCTAATAATTTTGGTAATTTATCAATTAAATTCAAATTAACCATTACATCTTTATTACATTGCATTATTGATAATTTTTTTAAAAATGTTATTAATAACACTAATAATTCATCATTATCACGTTCTAATGTTTTATATAATAAACCAACAATATTCCTTTTTGTCATTTTCTCTTCAATACATTCATCTTCAGCTATATTTAATAATAAATAAAATGCCACACGTAATAAATGCTCTTGTTTCTTAACTAATGTACGGAAACGTTTCGTCTTCTCAACTATACTTAATTTTTTATTATTATCATCAATACTTTCAGTTGAATTTGTTAAATCATCATAAACACTACCTTCCATTTGTATTGTTGTTGTTATATTATTATTATTATTAATATTACGTATATTTGTATCAGTAAAATTACCAGATTTCGGACGGACAGGTTCTGGTATACGACTACGTGGTGGTATTTCTGACATACTAGCACTATTTGGACATGATGATTTACTACTATTACGTACAATTGGTTTTATATCATCTGGTATTTGTGAACCATCTAAATCAGCTTTCCATTTATCATAACGACGTAATTCATAATCAATAATTTCCATACATATTGAACCGACCTAATAATAATAATAATAATAAGGTGTTTAAATATTTAATTCATAAAATATAGTCTAAGAACCAGCCATAATTATTGAATCGTGTATAGATAAGGTTTTAGCACCAAAACCTCGACGGTACATATACCTCTCACCTGACAGGTAACCGTAATAGTAATACGTCTAGAATTTTTATTGAAGCAAGTGTACCATGTGTAGATAACATTTGCAAAAATACAGTTCTCAATTCCACTGTTAACATCCTTAAAAAAATCATTAAAATGTATGATCTTCAAACATGCGGGGAGTGAAAGGCAAGTATAGTAGAAACAGTGGAAGGTTCGGCAACGCTGCATTCTTCCCAGCATATGTGAAGTAGAGAAAGTAAGCTGTACTTGTCTCTTTCTATTATATGAGAGAGAAAAGTTAGTTCTTCCCAGCGTTGCCGAATCTTCGACTGTTTCTACTATACCTATATACCTCTCACTACGCAACCGACGTTTTGAATGAAAATCGTACGTTTTAATAATTTTTTTAAGGGTGTTAGCAGTGGAATTGAGAACTGGATTTTTGCAAGTGTTATCTACACATGGTACACTTGCTTCAATAAAAATTCCAGACGTGTTACTATTACGGTTACCTATTTCGAGGTTCAGGTGCTAGACCCTTATCATCTATACACGATTCAATAATTATATAGGTACTCCGTCTAAAACCCTGCGTTATAAAATGACTTCAATGAAACCGTTGCTGGCTCTCCGACTAATAAACATAATATTGTTAATTAAATCTGTAATCTGCAGAAAAACCTTGAATATTATTTACCTTACATTTAAGGATGACCTCATGGAAACGTGAATATACCGAAAAACAGAAAAATGTAAATACTAAATGTGTACTAAGTACAATACTACGTTTCCAATCTTCTCTTAATACACGTCCCAGAGCACTAATCACCGTCTCTATAATATTATTGTTGTTGATAAATAACAAAAAAAAAATAATATAGAAATACACACGTATAATACGTACCATTTTTGGATAATGCTTCTAAATTCTCTGGATCTCTAGCTAATAATTGTATTAAATGTGCCCCTTTTATCTTCTCCGACATACCTTCATATAATAATTCAATATAATTTGGTAAATTATTATAATTCGGTTCATCGATTTGATTATTATTTATAGATTGTTGTTTATTATTCAAATTTGCAACATCTGTAATTTATAATAAAAATTTGGTATTAGTAGCGATCGTCATCATCATCATCATCATCATTAAATGGAAATGGAATAGAGTACAAGGTCGTATGGATGACTAATAATACCTGCAATTGAGACAACTAGATTCATATTTGCTAGATGGTTTTGTTTATTTTTGGTTTGTTTTAATTAATTTCATTTTATGCAAATATTTCCGGTCGATTCGTTGTGAATTTTTTTATTTATATACCCACCTTATACCTACATATACATATTTAGAGAAGTTTAATTGAAAAATAAACAATATTTGATAATAATCGATAAGAATAACAAGTGTTTACGCCAATTTCTCTTTTAATAAAAATATCCCAACTGTATGTATGTACGTAATAAATGTATGTCATGTATATAGAATTCTATAAATATACTTGCCGAAAAATGAGGAAAAATACCTACCTGCTTTAACATGATTGCCATGGCTCAATTTCCTTTTCTTTAAATAATAAATCGTCTGCTCAACTTCTGAAATACGTGAATGATGTATTAAATCACATTGATAAACAACTTCTTTAGCTAATGCAAAACAATCAGTACGACTATTCAACATTGGCAATTCAATAATTTTCTTTAAATTCTACAAATTATTATTATTATTATTAAACATTTATCGAAAAATTTAATTAAATTATACCTTCTTCACACTATACAAAACATTCTCTTTTACACCCAAAATTTGTACATCAATTTCATAATTTAATACCAAAGCATTCATTGTCGGATGTACATCTAATGTACCCGGTTTCCTCTCGCTATTAATTATTTATTTATTTGTTTAATTTTTATTATAAAAATAAATAAATCGGAAATTACTTACGTCCGCATAAATTTCGCTTCATCCGGATCCATATTTTTCCTTGTTATTATATTATTAATACAATCGAATTTATTAATTAGAATAATGATACCAGTGAATAGACACAATGATAATAATAAGAAATAAAGGAAAATTAACATTCAAATAATTTGTGCATTTTTCTACAAATTTGTTCAATTTCGTTTTTGACACTGACGTTGTTTTATTTTTCCCGACTGTTTTTTAAAGAAATTCAATCGATTTTATTGGCAACTGTATTACCGGCCCCAATCAATACTTTGCTTCACAACCAAACAACCAATCAAATTCAAATAAAACGGATTATTGATTTTAGCGGTAAAATTACGAAAATTTAAATAATTAAATTTGCGCATGTCACTTGACATTGATTGTATTTAATTATGAAATACTTCCTAGAAACGATGATAATGAATGATAACAGTAACCACCAGGTGTATTATAATTTGTACAAATTTGTTAAATCAATAATAGATTTATAACGATAATTTTTATTAATTAACAACAACAAAAAATTAACAATATTGTGATTATTCTATAATACATTACTGGTTAATAATGATAATTGTTTCATTTAATTGGAATGTGGATTTTCATTAATTTCGTTATTGTGACAATCTTCTTGAATCTGTTTTCTAATTTCACGATTCGATTGTAACAATTCTAATAATTGTGCATGAATATCATCATTTTTCTGTTCAATATCATCCAATGCAGAATTTAATGCATCCAATTGTTTATTAATTTGATTAAATTCTATAATTTCATTTAAACAATAATAATAATAATAATAATATAGAAGATAAACATAACCTCACCTTCAGGACTCAAATCATCTTCATCTTGTTCTTCCTCTTCTTGCTCTTCATTCTCAACATCAGATGGCATCTCTTGATCTGAACCATTCTGATTATTTTCAGGTACATTTGAAAATTCCAAATTGAAACTTTCCCCCATTATTTTTTTTTTATCAAAAATCACGTAAAAAATAAATAAAAGATAGGACAAATAATTTGACATTGACAGATCACATGATGATAGATTAGTCAACCAATTATTCGATAATGTATTGATGGTTGCATAATAACAACTTACTACAATATATACAGATTTGGTGTCTCTAATACAGACATTGGAAAAATATCAATTACTCTTATTAGTTAAAATGAGATAAACAGACAATAAGCAATCTTTTACTGACAATTTTCGCTATAATCTGGAGAAATCACGACAAGTGGAATTTCTAGATCTCTGACCCATAATTTTCTGTTTATCTGATCCCAGCTGATGTGAAACCCATGATATGATATGTTCATGTATCGAAACTCCAAGTTATTCCAAACAGTAGAAATTCATTACAAAAAAAATCAAAACTTTATTGAAAAATAAACGTTACAAAATTGTTATGCTTACAACTACTATTACAACTATTTAAAATTAAATGAATGTAATCTTTGTACGTGTCTGATTAACTTGCCATACATTCAATTCTTCATATTCATCAATACAGGTATCGATTTGTGTTGGATTATAGCCTTTACTAGAGCATTTTTCCAAAATATCAGAAATTTTCACATTTGACGAATCACCAGCCAATTCTCGTATAAGTGCAAAGATTTTATCGTTGATATTCGGTACCCTTTGTCCTTTATCTTCAAATGTTTGATTTAATGAATCCTTACTCATCTCCATTAAACGTATAGCTTCATTAACATCATCTTTTTCAACAATATTCGATAATCGTAAACGTGCCAAAGCTGTTGATAAACGTAAAATACCAAGTAGATTTCTAGCTGATGTAAATGTCATATCACGTGAATTACGTGCATCACGTCTTAATTCAACATAAGCATTAACAATATAATCGGTTAGATCTTCTGGTACAATGGGTATTTTTAATTTACATAATGCAATATATTTACGCATTACAGACATATCAAGTGCTTCAATTTGTGTTGGTGGTTGTTTAGAATATTGATGTACATATGTTATATGTTTTGCTAATTTTAAATCATTATCACGATTCGGTTTATCTTGTATTAACCATAATAGATCAAAACGTGATAATAAAGCAGCTGGTAATTGAATATTTTGTTCAATTGTACGTTTTGGATTATAACGACCATATGCTGGATTAGCAGCTGCTAAAATTGAGACACGTGCATTTAAACATGTCATAATACCAGCCTAAAATTAACAAAAAACAAAAAAATTTATATTTATTTTATTTTTATACAAAAAAAAAACAAATTACTTTAGCAATACTGATAGTTTGTTGTTCC